>MDYQ01000458.1:0-15520 GCA_003024175.1 Planoprotostelium fungivorum | reverse complement strand
TCACCAAACATGCCTCCCAAAGCTTATGAGACTCCTGCAGAGCTCGCACAGGCGGCCAGGGAATATGGCGGAGACACCCGGAGAGAACAGATGTCTTACATCACCCTAACTGGGAGTGCTGGTCAGAAAGCTTGTCTAAGAGAGGAGGGATTGAGCACTTCCAACATCACTCCAGCCTTTCTTGACGCAGCAAAGGACATCCTCAAGAACAATTGAATGGCCTCAAATAAATTGATCTCAGCCTATTCATATGCACCTGCCTTTTGCCTCCTTGTGTCTTTTGTATGATTTGAGTGTATAGATTTCCACACACCTCAGCATGTACAACAGAGGGTGCAATGCCCCAAACAGGAGAGTGGCTGCACAAATTAGAGACAAGGCTCCAAAAGGTAGTGCAGTGTGACAGGCTGCAAACAAAGTAGTGCACAACAAAAGTGACTGCCCAAACACCACTAACTTCCACAACACTGCAGCAAATGGGAAATAGAATGTGTTGACCTCACCATCACCATAAAGAACCATGAAAATTTCTATTCTCTGTATTGTCTAGCTAAGCACGGTATTCAACTTCATGCAGACAGAGATTTCCACACAGTTGCAAAACAATTGAACGGTCTTGTGAGCCACAAATAAATTGATTCTATTTCAACTTGGCCTATTCATATGCAGCTGCTTTTTGCCTCATTGTGTCTTTTGTATGATTTGAGTGTATAGATTTCCACACAGACGCATAAAGCAAGTACAGAGATTACAAATGTTTTGCAGAGGATTACCAAACAGAACACAGGAGACGAGCATTCAGTGCGAGGCATCATATAAAAAGAGGGTATTATAGCGGATTTATCTACAACTCAACGCACACTGAATGCTTGCTTCCTGTGATCAGTTTGTAAATTCTTTGCAAAACATTTGTAAGCTTTTGTGTGCTCAGAGCATGCTTTATGCAGACTGGGTAGAAAACACTGCATCCTAAATGATAGTAGCCTTGCCACATAGTGGCATGGCTAACAGGGGCATGTGGGTGGGTCTTGAGTGTGGTGTTTCTGTTGTCATCTGCTAAGAACACGCTTTCTACACACATCTTTATTAGACTATAAAAAAATGTTTAGAAGATGATTTATAAGCTTTGGTGTGCTCAGAGCATGCTTTATACAGACTGGGTGGAAATCACTGCACTCTACCTGCTTGCTTGCTGAACCACAAAGTGGTGAGGCAAGCATTATTGTGTGTTTTGTGTTTCTTTTTGTGTCTGCTTAGAGCATGCTTTATACACACTTTTCTCTTACCTTCACAGACTGTATTACCAAGTATTTTACAAGCTTTTATGCACTAAGAGCACACTCTATAGCAGTCTTATGGGAAATCACTACACACTTCTTGCCAGCTTGCTTCACCTTTCAGGTTCAGCAAGCTATATCATGTGCCATGTATTTCTTTAGAGACTGCTGTAGAGTGTGCTTAGGATGCATTGAAGGCCAGTTTCTAGCAAATATATTGATGCTCCAACTTTTCTTTATATGCTCTAATCACCATCATTTGTTTTGTGATAAATTTGTCCTTTTGCTCTATTGTCTTCAACATCTCTTCCAGCTGAAGTTCTAAAGACATTGTCTTACTGGTACATTCTACTTGTACCCTTTTGATTTCTGCTACATACTCTTTCTCCTTCTCTTCTAGCAGTTCTTGTAACCTTTCCTCATATCTCTTATTATTCATTTTCATGCATTGTTTCTTATTGTTGTATGTTGTTAATTCCCTCTCAAACAGTCCTTTGAGGTTTTCAGATTCTTCATTCAGCTCACATTTCTTACCTCTGATCTTTGTGTTCTGTATCCTATGTTTTAAGCAGTCTACAATACTTTGTGGGAGCTGAATGATTACATCATTGTATGCTGAGTTCCACCATTGTGTCATAGTAAAATGTAGTAATTAGGTAATATTATAGTAAATATAGTAATTTTTCTGGGCAAATTAAAAGTATACAAATAGTAAGAATAGTAAAAATTGGTAAGATGGTAATGTTATATAAAGTAGATTTATAGTAAATATAGTAAGTTTATAGTGTTTTTAGTGCTTATCAAGAGCATAAAAAAGAAGACTTACTTGTTTTCCTATGTTTTACCCAGAAATACTAAAATTTACTCATTTTCAACATCAACATCAGAGTCATCTCCTGTATTCTCAGCAGCTTGTAGAATCCTTCTTCTAATTCTATCTCTTGCATCTGGACCAGTTTCCTTCTTTACTAGCCTGCTGATTGTACTGAGATACTTAGTTTCAGCTGATATTTCGTCAAGATAATCCTTGAATTCACTGGGATTCCTACTTACATACTCTCTAATACCTTTGGGTAGGTGCTGTATCTTCATTCCAGGAGGTGGTCTCAGCACTGCTGCTCTGTTTGTGTGTCCTGCATTCAACTCTTTCTCATATGCTGAGTTTCTCAATCCACTATATGGTATAATCTTGTACTGCTCATATTTAGCATCAGGATCATCATACTGCTCAACACACTTTTGGAACACTTCAGGAGGTGTATGTTTTGCCACACACCCTAAGAACTGCTTCTTAGGTTTACTCATCAACCAATTAACCTGTTTACTTTGTTGCTGTCTGGTTAGATCATTGACTTTTGCATTGGCTGCCAGATATTTATTGTATGCTTGTTGCTTCATCCCATGATTCTGATCCAAAATTGCTTGAAACTGCTCATTATCAGATAACATCTTTTTAACAGCAGGAAGACTGACTTTTCCTGTCTGCTGTCTTACTTGCTCATTGAGACTGCTAAAATTAGGGAAGCCANTGCTTATCAAGAGCATAAAAAAGAAGATTTACTTGTTTTCCTATGTTTTACCCAGAAATACTAAAATTTACTCATTTTCAACATCAACATCAGAGTCATCTCCTGTATTCTCAGCAGCTTGTAGAATCCTTCTTCTGATTCTATCTCTTGCATCTGGACCAGTTTCCTTCTTTACTAGCCTGCTGATTGTACTGAGATACTTAGTTTCAGCTGATATTTCGTCAAGATAATCCTTGAATTCACTGGGATTCCTACTTACATACTCTCTAATACCTTTGGGTAGGTGCTGTATCTTCATTCCAGGAGGTGGTCTCAGCACTGCTGCTCTGTTTGTGTGTCCTGCATTCAACTCTTTCTCATATGCTGAGTTTCTCAATCCACTATATGGTATAATCTTATACTGTTCATATTTAGCATCAGGATCATCATACTGCTCAACACACTTTTGGAACACCTCAGGAGGGGTATGTTTTGCCACACACCCTAAAAACTGCTTCTTAGGTTTACTCATCATCCAATTAACCTGTTTACTTTGTTGCTGTCTGGTTAGATCATTGACTTTTGCATTGGCTGCCAGATATTTATTGTATGCTTGTTGCTTCATCCCATGATTCTGATCCAAAATTGCTTGAAACTGCTCATTATCAGCTAACATCTTTTTAACAGCAGGAAGACTAATTTTTCCTGTCTGCTGTCTTACTTGCTCATTGAGACTGCTAAAATTAGGGAAGCCAATGAGCTCAATGATGTTATCTCTTGTTAAATAGTTGAGAAGCTTACTGACTGGTAACTCATCAAATGATTTTGGTTCTGTTCTCTTAACTGGAAATGTCTTGACCAGATCATAGTCCATTTTGTTGCAGTTTATGATATAATCTAAAACATACATTTAGGAAACAAAATAATTATTTAATTTCATTTTAGAAAATGAGATCCCTCTTATATAAGGTGAAATGACTACAGTGAAGAATGTACCTGCCAAATTATACTATAAGCAAAAATATGATCAATACAAACAACTATTAGATATCAAATTAAGTCAAGATGTCACTCAAGGTTTATATGACAATGTGATCCAAGATTATCATGCAGGATGCACAAGAGGAGAGCTTTGCACTAAATATAAACTAAGCTACTTAAAACTGAAAATTATTCTGAGAGATGAATATAGCCTCAAAATACCCTCAACTGATGTTGCTGACATTAAGTTAAGGCTTGAAAACAAATTAACAACTAAAAAAGAAATCATGGAACTATATAAAATCAGCTACAGGGCATTAAATCACTTACTCTCTGAACCTACTGTTTCTGGAGTTGCCAGTGATAGTATTTCCTGTGATACACCACTCCTGATGCTGCCTTAACCTGATAAAAGATAAACTTACCATCTATAATCTTTTTTGTGACTGTATATACTTCACTAGACCAATTTGGTACTGTTGATTTTGTTTTTGCTGCAAGTCTCCTCTGCTGCTCAGGTGCAATAAATGGGGTGATATGAGCTTGTATTCTTACTTTATCTCCTCTAGCATAATGTATAGCTTCAGGAATTATTGGGTTATTTTTGTCATTTAGATATTTGTAATAATTATGCAACTGAGGTATCAATAGCTTATGAAATGATCTATTTGCAAAATGGATATTTGCTGGCAGTTCCCTGATAGTATGATGATAAGAATGGTTATAGTTCTCTGTAATAAGCTCTAAGGCATTAATATACCTCTGTGTTCTGTATACTGAAAGATACTGAGCTATTTTTTGTTTGATGGTCTTGTTGAACCTTTCTATGATACCCAAAGGAGAGTATGGGAATGACGTCAATTGGTGTATTCCATGATCTGTACATACTTGTTTCACTTCTTTTGCAATAAATTCCTTCCCATTATCTGAAAGCAGAATCATTGGTTTATATGCTTTGTTGTTTATTTTGATTTTGAAAATATAATCTAAAGCTCTGGCTATAGTCTTTCCTTGCTTATTCTGCAAAGGAATTGCCAAAGCATACTTAGAGAACACATCAATGATTGTCAAAAGATAGTTAGTGCCATCATTGTACTCAGCAGAGTTTTGCATGTCTGCAAGATCCATCTGCCATTTGACCATTGGTCTATGTACAACAGTATGTTTCTGCTGTTTATATTGTAAGTTGAAACCTAAGTGTCTCTTGTAAGTTGATTGATGAGATAGAAAAATCCTGATATCATCAACTGTAAATTCTAATTTAAAGACATTATGTCTGCTAGCACTTCTATATAATCCTTCAATAGAGTTTGATGTAGTAGAAGGATCCAGCCATATACTGAGTAGATATTCAGTCAAACTAGGTGCAATTCTTTGTCTTTTCTCTCTGTACATACTCTCTATAAATCACTTTCTATTTCTATATAAATAAATATTACTAGTATTGAATAAATTACATTTTTAAAAAAGATCATCAGTTATATATTACAAATTGACAATTGATCATNCTATAATACCCAAAGGAGTGTATGGGATGTCAATTGGTGTATTCCATGATCTGTACATACTTGTTTCACTTCTTTTGCAATAAACTCTTTCCCATTATCTGAAAGCAGAATCATGGGTTTATATGCTTTGTTGTTTATTTTGATTTTGAAAATATAATCTAAAGCTCTGGCTATAGTCTCTCCTTGCTTATTCTGCAAAGGAATTGCCAAAGCATACTTAGAGAATACATCAATAATTGTCAGAAGATAGTTAGTGGCATCATTGTATTCAGCAGAGTTTTGCATGTCTGCAAGATCCATCTGCCATTTGACCATTGGTCTATGTACAACAGTATGTTTCTGCTGTTTATATTGTAAGTTGAAACCTAAGTGTTTTTTGTAAGTTGATTGATGAGACAGAAAATTCCTGATATCATCAACTGTGAATTCTAATTTAAAGACATTATGCCTGCTGGCACTTCTATATAATCCTTCAATAGAGTTTGATGTAGTAGAGGGATCTAGCCATATACTGAGTAGATATTCAGTCAAACTAGGTGCAATTCTTTGTCTTTTCCCTCTGTGCATACTCTCTATAAATTGCTTTCTATTTCTATATAAATAAATATTACTAATATTGAATAAATTACATTTTTAAAAAAGATCATCAGTTATATATTACAAATTGACAATTCATCATGCCAACTGAAAGACAATTACTGGTGCACTCTCTCAAATCCTTAGGTTATATTGGTGATCTAAGAAAAGGAAAACAAAGCGACTGTGAGAAGCTTCTCAAGGAACATCAAAATGCATCTAAGCTTGGTTTTCAATATGCTCAATGGGATCTGCAGACTTTACAACAGTATATGACCAACAGACATTAACAGCTATACAGGAAGATCAAGAAGGTATTTACAGCAATCAGGTTTTTGTTCAGAATCAAACCTAAGACCACACTTCTAACGGCAGGTGTAGCAAGTCAATATGATTACACATTCTTACCAGACACATGGTTTTCTAAGTCAGTGTCAGCTGTGGCACAAATCTGCTCAAAAACAAATGCTGTCCTACCTGTTATACTAGAGTCCTATCCTTTTTATTTCAAGATTGAATTGAACTGTACATTAGTCGACATTGAGGATGGGACAACAATAGATAAAACATATTTATTCCCTGCAGATCATGCCATTAAAATATCATCTATCAAACACATCAGTGATCTTAACAACACTCTACAATTGTGGATACAAAATTCTTTTGCTGCTGATGATTCTGTACCTGATACCAAACACAGAGTACATGAGTTCATCACATTCAAGCTTAAGCTGGCTAAATCTCAACAAGGAGGATGCAAAGGATATACAGTGGATGCAGGTCTCAAAAACAAAAGGTGTCTGAAGAACCCTGATCTTAAAGACAACCTCTGCTTTTGGAGGTGCATTACTATTGCATTGTATGAATCTTCTTGCCAAGGAATACAACAGGCTAATAGCAAACAGCAGAGAGAAAGGGCTATTGCTTGAAGGGATCAATACTTTGCACAATGTGGTCAAAACATCTCAGATCATGTACAAGTAGCTGATCTCCCTGCTATCTGTCAAGCACTCAATCTAGATCTTACAANCCATTGACGCCTACTGGACCAGACTCAAAGAGTCTCAAAAGAAGAAGGGGGGTGATGTCGTGACTACTGTCAGACATAAGACCAAGTCCGTGAGAGATCACAGACGCACCAAATAATTGCCCCGATTACAATGGCCGGAGTTTCCCCGAATTTCCGACTTTCGAGAAACACGCCCTTTTCACGGAAACATTTCACCGGCTCTTTCCATGACTTTTATTGGACATTTCTACGTTCAAGAATGAACGATTTGAACACAATAAAATCACTTCTCAAGTCTTCCACATAGGAAGCAACCAGCAGTCGTCACTCTTCTTTATCATTCTACGGGGTCTAAGGACCTCAATCAGTGATCTTAACAAGGTGGATGCAAAGGATATACAGTGGATTCAGGTCTTAAAAACAAAAGGTGTCTGAAGAATCCTGATCTCAAAGACAACCTCTGCTTTTGGAGGTGCATTACTATTGTATTGTATGAATCTTCTTGCCAAGGAATACAACAGGCTAATAGTAAACAGCAGAGAGAAAAAGCTATTGCTTTAAGGGATCAATACTTTGCACAATGTGGTCAAAACATCTCAGATCATGTACAAGTAGCTGATCTACCTGCTATCTGCCAAGCACTCAATCTAGATCTTACAGTGTATACATTAGATGACAATCTTGATAGTCTAAAACTATATGAATCAGGTATTCAAGGCTCTCCAATCTGTCTGCATCTGGATCAGCCAAAGAACCATCATATGTTACTGATGACACTTGTAGGATATGCAGAAACAATCATTTGTGATAAATGCAAGAAGGTTTTCTCATACAGTAATAGCACTAAATATCATAAACATATGGCCAAACATCAGAAAGATCAAAACAGTAGCAAGGTGCTAGTATTTAAAGACAAGCCTATTCAGAGCTCTACCTCTTTGTACAAGCAGTCATTTGGCACAGAGCATGTCAGACCCCTATTTCTAGCTTATGATTTTGAATGTATCTTGAAGAAGATGAAAAATAATGAAGTAAACCAAAAGACTACCTATACGCATAGCCATGAACCTATAGGAGTTGTGATGCTTGCAGGTGGGTGCTTAGCTGATCAAGCAAGGGACCTTGAATATGAATACTGTGAGCCAGATGCAGGCAGATGCTTTGTAGATCATTTAAACACAATACATGATACACTGACAGGCTTACTAAAGACATATTTCTGGAATCATCACAATAAGCAAATGGCTGTTATAGAATCCCAGAAATGCAGCTGTCAATATACTGCAACATAGGTCATGGTACAAAGAGACTACCTCAACAGATGAACCATGCAGATGTGGTCACTGTAGACAACATAAGAAAGGTTGTAAATATATTGTCACCAAATGTTTAATCATGAAGGAATACCTGTCAATACCCATAATAGGCTTTAATAGTGGAAAGTATGATTTAACATTCATAATCACTCATATGCAGAAATATGACATCTCACCCCCTATAACAAAGACAAACTCCTACATGAAGCTAGAATATGGAGCTTATGCTTTTCTTGATGCTCATAATTATGTGCCCCCTACTACAAACCTAGAGAAATTTGGTATCATGTGGGGTGTAAAAGACATTCAAAAGGATTTGTTTCCCTATGAATGGTTTGATAGCTTAGATAAGCTCTCAGAAACATCTTTGCCACCAATTGAGTGTTTTTATAACAAACTTAAGAATACTCTACCTTTAGAGGCTGAATATGGGCATGCTGTGAATATATGGAAAGAGAAGCAATTTGCATCATTTGGAGAATATATGATGTATTACTGCAGATGTGATGTGGAGTTATTGTTACATGACACAGCAAATTACAGATCTCTGTTGATGACAAAGAATAAGATGGAGCTGCTGAATTATGTCAGTGTAGCACAGATCAGTCATCAGAATATCCTCAAAAACTACTTAAAGCATGATCTGAGAACAATACCTAGTCAGAAAATGTACAATCTGATATCAGACAGCATATATGGTGGCAGATGTGAAGTGTTCAAAAGACATGCTGAAGACTCAGATGGTGTCATCTTAGGATTAGATGAGAACAATCTTTATGGATGGGCTATGATGCAGAAGCTTCCATATGGTAGTATGACTCTGCATACTACAACCAAAGGTATATGTATGGTGTTATACATAAACTTGGTGAACTGCAAGATCCATACTGTTTCACTGGATTTGTCAGATGCAGTTTGTACTACACACAGGAGCAGAGAGAGCTCACTAAGAACTTTCCACTTCTGGCAGAAAAAGTACAACTAGATGAATCAATACAAGTCTCAGGCTACATGGATTATCTCAGGTCTCAACTAAAAACCAAATACAACAAGACCTCCCTGCAGACAGAGAAGTTAATGTACAATCTGTCTCCAAAAGATAACTATTGTATCTATTCAGAGGCCTTGAAATACCTACTAGAGAACAATTTATGCTGTATCAATGACATATATGAGGTGATTGAACAACCCATAGACTATGCACTGAAGGATTATGTACAGGATATGACAGCTAATAGACAAAAAGCAGAAAATGGAATATATCAAGGTAAGCAGACATTAAATGACAATTTGGTTACTAAGAGCAGTTCTGAGAAAGAGTTCTTTAAACTTATGGTCAACAGTGGATTTGGGAAAATGCTGCAATCTGATGACAAATACAACAAATCATTGCTAATACACCTGAGTCATTCATGAAACAAACTATAGGCAGGACAATATCAGGAGTGTCATGAGGCATGCAGATAAACAATACAAAGGGCTAATATAAGTCAGACTACAGAAAGATAAATGCAATATGAAGAGTGCAAAGCATGTAGGGTCAGCTATCTTATCATGGAGCAAATTGTTAATGTTAGATTTTGTCTAAAATTGTTTGTATCAGCATTATGACAAAACAGAGGTGGATCTCCTGTATACAGACACAGATAGCATATACATGCAGGCTAAAGTATCTAGCTATGAAGAATTCAAACAGAGATTCCCTGGTCATTTACAAAAGCTCCATTTTGCCGCAACAGGTGATATAACACCAGGTAAGATGAAACTAGAATGTGAGCTGAAAGAAGCTATGTTTGTGAAGCCTAAAACATACAGTTATGTGAAGAAGGATGGCAAAGAGGATGTTAGAAATAAAGGAGTGGTGTTAAGCCAGAACAAAGAGATATTGATATTTGATAGTTATAAGAGAGCAGTGTTCTCAGATGACCTGATCATGGCAAAGAACACTCTGATTAGAAAACTAATATGTAATGATACACTCTCCATGTATAGTCACAGAGAACAGCAGTAAATGTGCAGATGTTGGTCTTCCAAAGGGAATGTAAGCTTCACCTCTTTTTTTTATGTTAGCAGAAGGTCAAACGTAGCATAATCAAAATAGTGGATATTTCATAAAGCAACAGTATTTGGTGCAGAGATGGAGTATGAATGCTGGGTAAAGAAAGAACATACACAGCACCAACAAAGGTAGGCATACCATTGTAATTATCTATTTTGGGTTACAATTACCCCAGGTTTGTTGTTACCCAGCAGGAAAATAATAGGCCAGAGTTATCTTTGTAATTGTGTTGTGTGAGGTGCTTATATTGTGTTGACTCTTGCAGTACAATGTTTCTTGTTGGGAACGTCAGGCAAATTGTCAACTGTTAATTTTTTAGGTGGTATAGGGACACTGTTAACTGCATACAATTTCAGAATGATGATGACAAATATTAATGTGTTTAAATGTAATATGTCAATAGAACTTACGTATTTGAATGCAAGAAGCAAGTGATTTCTCTAGCATGTTGCCATTGTTGTCAGACTCTTGTACATCGTCTGCCTGTGCTCTGTACATCATCAGATGATTGCTTATGTAAACAGAATATCAGCACTCACCTCTCATATTCATGACATTTTGCCTTCTTTGTTGTGCAATAATGTACATCACAGAGGTTCAAACCATCTTTACAACTATCACTGCATGTAGTGCCCTTTTTGACATCTCTGCTAGTTTTTGTTGCTATCCACTGGCACGTATTACCAATGTATTTTTGTTTGTCTTGTTCTGCCTGAATCAGCGCTGAGTGCGTCAGCTAAATTTGAGATGATATGAATACTCACCATTAAGACTCTTTAGTTGTTCATTTTTAGAGCTTTCTCGTTGTAAACTCTGAAAATAGTTCATCTTCTCCTTGTATACTTTGTTAAATGTGGCCTCATCCTCCGCGTGGGCAATACTATTGTACTGTGTTGCTTGTGCATCAATTTTGATCTCTGGAGAGCCAATGTTGATGTTTATGCCTTGTGGTAAAGGCAGAGTTGATACAACACCCGTGGGGCAAATATAAGACCAACGGTTGCGAGAAGAGACAGCATAGATTAAAGGTCTTGCGTGTGCTCTAATTGGTGCTGGCAGAGAAATGATCTGCGTCAAGTCTCAAAAAGTAGAGTTACCAACAAGCTCGCGTGTTATTGCGTGAAATTTCGATCAAAATTTATCGATTGCGCACACGTCCTGACAGGTCCAATACACGGAATTTTACAAGATCAACACGGCCAGGAAACTTCCGTGTTTGGCCTTGTGTGTTGCTTGTCTTCAAATATGGATTTCAATGACAAAGAAAAGGACACGTTCACTCTTATTTATCTCCATTTAATCTATCTTTGTATTGTTTGTGGTATTGTTGGTGCTTGGACTCGATGATGGGTTGTTGCTGGTAAACTGGTATAAGGGGCCTCGGAATAACCGTCGCGATGGATTTCGAAATGTAGTTTTTTCGATAAATTTGCGAAGCTCACAACTTTTCGAAATGTATCTTCAATGACGCGAGATCAACGACAATCTAACCAAAACATCCTTTATTTCACGGAGCAGAGCTTTCCAGACCGCGACTCAGTCTCTGGCCCAAGTGAACTGCCCTTGTCTTCTTGAAAATATGCGATCATCTGGGGGCATCCAGGACAAACATGCTCGTCCCCCTCGACACAATCCTGCATGCCATCAGATCGTCATGGTAATCACCTCTTGGTTCGTTCTGACTGGGCGCTGGTCTCCTCAAGCTCACCTATAGCTGCGTTGCTGTAATCATCCTTGGGTCGGACTGTATGTGATTGATTTAATATTCGTGTTCAATCCTCTCACTTTTGCAACGTTGTTGGCCATTGTTCAGCCAGGCAGCCTCTTACTCCTTGGAGGAAACCAAAATGCACCATCCCAATCTTGGATCCCTGGTCAGAGTGCATTGAATCCGTCGTCTCTTTGTTGGACAAGACAGATTGTGACGAAGGGAAGACCCCTGCACCACACATCAAGACGCTGAATTGGACCTCCGATCAACATCAACAACGATGCAAACAAGCATTACATCCCAAACAGCGGTGAGCTCCATTAACTCATCAATACCCACATTGTGTTCCTCTTTGAGTCGTTAGCTAACAATACGTAGGAATCTTCGAAGTGGAAAGCCCTCTCGGTTACAGGTGAGGTATCATCTTGCGTGATTTGGGTTTGTTGATTAGACACAAACCTCTTTGTTGGTAATGTCATAATCTGATGAATCGCTTTCAACATGCACAGGTTGATATAATATTCAGCAAGAGCACCTGAATCAATTGAAAGGTAAGAACGGAGTCTGTCATTCACATGCAACAGACAGCTCACTGATTTTATCTCAGGTTGACAGTGGCATCAACAGTATTATATCAACAGTAGAGACAAGTGAGTCATGTGAGCAGGATTGATGTAATGATGTTGCTGATTCAACTCTGATTATATCCGATTAGATCATCCTCTACCGTTGGCTGACAACCGTTGGGACAGCAGCATCCAATACCTACTGAATAAATAATAAGACTGCCCTGTTATTCATCTGTATGCACGTGTCTCCTTTCAAACTGTGTATACATTTCGAAACCTGATCGTGTAATTTTTGACAACAATTCGAAATGTTAGCTACGTAATCAGCTATTTCGAATTGCAAGAACGGCTAAATAGACATGGATTTCGAAATGTTTATCAATAGTGGGCAATAAATCAAAAAATCAACTTTTTGAAATCCACTGCAAGCATTCCTGACGGTTATTCCAAACTCTTTACTATGTTCCCATCATATTTATTCTAAGGACCTGCGCAAGACCGTCTCAACACATTAAGGTTAAAGTGTCCCAATTGCGAGACATGTTAAGGTTACTGCGTCAAGGCCTTCTTTGCAGGTCCTTAATTTATTTTGTAAGTCATTCATGTTATCTTGTCTGTTACTTCATGTGGTCATCTAAAATGGTTATCTTCTATGAACATTCATGTCACTCTGCACAGAGTAAAAACAAATGATGCAAACTTTAAATGTGTTATACATGCTTGTTTTGGATACAGTGAATATTACACTGAATTCTAGCGTATGGTGGCAAGGTTCAATTATTGCTCAGTGTTCATTTGTTTGTATAATGAAGTCATTTGATAGTCACTAAAATATGTCTATTTTCATTTGTCAAAGCACCAAGTGTGGGGCCTTCTTGAGCAATAATTGAACCTTGATGCAACTAAAGGTGTGGAATATTGGTGATCTGTGTGTTGCCCATTATCCCTTCCAGATCTGATGTACATCAAGCTGCCATTGTAATATTCAATAAATGATGAATTCTCACCACATTTTAACAGTGCTCTTGCTTCAGAGGAGTGGTTTGGGTAGTCAACACACACATCTGCTCACTGTTATGACACTATGTTGTAGAGAAGGATATAGAAGTAATTGACATAACAGTCTATAATTGTATTAAGGTGGAAGGTTACCGTAGAATTCAAAATACAACCCTCGTGAACGAAACCCGCATCTACATTTTTTTTAACCATGAGCGCTCTATGGAAAATTTGTCCCGATTGAGCGCCGTTGAACCTTTCTCCTCTAGATGGCTCATAACCCCCATATTTTATAGAGTAATCTTGTATTATAAGTCAAGAGGTATCATGCGTCAAATCTGTGGCCTATTTCTTCGCTCCAAATTTGAGAAAATGTCGTCGGTGTAGGGGACCCTATGTACCGTTAGCGATGTATGGGAAATTTGAAGGTCTCTGAATAAAAAAAGAGTTTCTCGCTTCAATGGCACATGAGCCATAGGTTTCTTTGCGGCATTAGATTGATGGTATAGAGGGCCATCCCTCTTAAAATTTGCGCTGATTTTGTTCGTGCCAATTGTGAGTTCTCGTCAAAGTTAGTGGCATCGCTGTTTTCGTGCTTCTGTGTGTGAAATTTCCGCACATCATCGCCATTTGATTGGTTTATCTACCAACAATGCCGTTCGCTTCGATGGTTTACAAAAACCAACAGAAGAATATGAAGACTGTGAACGCTCGGAGAGAGACATCATCCACCAAATCAGATCTTTTGAGAGCCAGAAAGACAGAAGACACACACCTAACGATGCAAAACGCTGACAATGCGACACCATTAATCGATATGGTGAGGTCAACATCACAGTTGCACGCTGATTTCCGCCAGATGAACATTCCAGTTTTACCTCCAATGTCAGAGCGGGTGGAGCCCGCGGTTTACGATCGTGATTGCTTCCGTATCATCCACCTGGACACATTGATGGAATTTATCGTCAATCATTGTTTTTGCCAATGTGGTGGCCACTGGACGTATGAGAAAGAGGACAACTGTCTGGGACTCTCAACTCGTCTTCACTTCTGTTGTGTGTCATGCTTCCATCGTGAGTTTTGGGACACAAGCCCACGGATTCATCTCAAAGATCACAGCAAAGGAATGAAATTCACGGTGAGCATTACTTAATTGATGTGTTCTGACTATCTTTCAGAAGAATGGAAAGGAGAAGACAAGGAAAAATCAACCTATTATCAATGTACGGGCAACTTTTGCTGTGATGACATTGGGAGGTGGATCATCACTATTGGAGAAGTTCTTTGGAGTGATGCAACTCCCCATCACCTTCACGCACAACACCTTTGATAAATTGTCCCGTAAGATTGGGTCCATCATTGGGATTGCTGCAGAGGAAAGCAAGGAAAGAGCTCGTCAAGAGGAGATCTCTCTCTCTGAAGATGCTGGTGCAACTGTCAACCTCACTCTCTCAAAGAGTGGAAAGTCATTGGTACATGTCACTGGGTCTTATGATGCCTGCTGATGCAAGAGATCACACATGCATCATGGCTCTGCTACAGCTGGAACAGGAGTGGTCTTTGGAGAGAGATCTAAGAAGGTCATTCTTCATGGTATCAGATGCACAGACTGTGATGCATGCCTGGCAGCAAAGGGCAAGAAGAAAAAGGAACACTATTGCAGCCGGAACTGGCATCAATCAGCAAAGGCCATGGAGGCAGACATTGCTGTACAGTGCTTCTTGGAGGCTCCTGATCATGGGATGATGTTATGACGCTACGTTGTAGAGAAGGAATATCGACGACAAAGGAATTGATTTAACGGTCTACAATTGTATTGTGTAATAAAAGGGGACTGTTCGAAGCCCATCCCCAAGAAGAGGTCTCGAACTTATACCATCCAACTAATCCATCCTTGTGTATCCTTCACCCCATCATCAAGAGTGAGACAATCCATTTATAATATTCTTTGAACTCGTCTCCTTGATATCATATCATACATCTTCCATTAGAAGAAGAAAAGAGGAA
>MDYQ01000457.1:0-10126 GCA_003024175.1 Planoprotostelium fungivorum | reverse complement strand
GGAGATATCTCTTTCCAATATTTTGGTCTACAACTCGGAATCACAAATCGATTCTACGCTTCCTTACAACACCTCTCTATTACCTGTACAGACTATAACAACACTTTCCAGACATCTTGAGCCTGCTTTGAACAGTGTTGGTGACAATCACAGCATTGTATAACAAATACAAGTTGAGACACAAAGTGCCAGGGCTGGCTGGGCTGTTTTGCGGAAATTTTCGCTTCGATATTTCTTTTCAGGTCTTCGGTCCGTATCGCGCCGTATTTTCTTAGACTTCGTCTCGAGCGTCCACAGGTAATGATACCTCGCCGACGTGTTCATGCAACTCTCATTCTGACTCTATTCCAGATCTTGGGTCCGTATTCCACTGTCCGTTCGAAGACCCTTCGAGCATTTCTCTAGGTAACAACACGCCCGACCCAACGTCGGTTTGTCTTCGTCTTTTCTGACGTTCATTTCAGGTTTCGAGTCCGTCTCGTCCACCGTCCATTCGCCGTGGGCCACAATCCAAGCCATCCACGAGGTAAATAATATACGCCTCAACCAAAAATTAGATACATGCTATAGACGTTGGTGTATGTTTATATTCTCTGACCGTCACATCAGATCTCATCCATCGCATCTGATCTTGTCCATCACATCCCGTCGCCGAACACCGCCACCTCGAATATTCAAAAGGTAATTCGATACGCTCGACCGAACGCTTGGTCTCTCGGCATTTCGACGTCGGTGTTGGATTATATTGTGTGTAGACCTCTGAAGTGTTAATAGACAAACAATGGCATTTATCTATCGTCCTAAGAATGGAGATGCCACAGACCAGTATAGTTATCCCTCTGCACAAGATGCCAATGTCCTTGCCTCCAAGTTTCCGCTGAATCCCAGCTCAATCGCAGTTTACTCCGATCCTGCATGTCGTACAGGCGCTGGCAATCTCTCAACTATTGCACCGGGAACCTATTATGTCGACGGTACTGCCGCCCAGACCGCCCCTGCCGGTGAGTCTCGACCCTTCTTTATTCTCTTTATATTCTCTATATTCTCGTCGCGGTGTCCCCAGGACCTCTATGGGGCTCTATGGGCCTCTATGGGGCTCTACGGACCTCTCAGGCTCTAGCTCGCACAGCGACGGCCCTACGGCGTCGTTTTGGCTGCGTTACGTTATATAATACGAAAATTCAAAACTTATTTCAAATTTATATTCTTATCTTTCTATTTAATTTCGCTCAGTCCTCGACATTATTTGACAATATATTAAGCTTAACCCAGTACATCTGCCCTTCTTGTACTCATTGGTGTTCTATTTATCTCCCTGGCAATCAATATCGCCTCCTTCTTCATCGGTACAAACTCTTGAATCTGGACCTCTTTGTCATCAAGCTACAACGCTCTCAAAGACTCCATCAGTCTCACCGTTGCTCTCATCAACAGATTTCCACCCCAAAGACCTCAGCTCCCTGCATTCCTTGGGCACATACAAGGTCATCTCAGAGTTGGATGGAACACCGTCCGAGCTACTGTATTCACCAACAACCGAGTCAGACCATTCCAGAGTGTTGAATCAGCAGACATTGAGACCACGGAATTGGAATAAGACGACCAGATAGATTATAAATAGAAATAAACGAATTTATAAATCTCTTGGTATTAAATAAAATTTTTGTAAATTGTGGTGTACTGTTGTAGACTTCATTGCCTTTTGTTGATACATTACGTAATTTTGGTGAAGAACTAAGAGAACTCATGGTGAATTCCACTAAGTTTACGCATAAAGATTCGTTTTGCTTCATCATCGGCGAAATGTGCTATACGTAATGGCGCAGGACAGCTGACATGTGATGACGTCACGAGCGCAAATTTTTGGGCGACACAAACACTGTGGGGATATAAATGACACAATAATGTATTGTTATTTATTCATAATATCTCTACATTCTTAGAATGCCAAAATCTTTGGCTAGTTGAGAGTTATCAATAAATTTAAAGTCTTCTTTGGTGGGCACACCCTCGGGATCTTCTTCATTATCAGTGTGCTCTAAATCGACAACGTTGTCTTCATCATCGGAGTTGACCTCTTCAATGATGGGCCCATTACGGTACTGTCTGATTAATGCTCTTCTGGCGTCGAGTGAGCCATCCCGACCAATATCTCTCGAGACCTTTCTATATTCGTCTATGTCACCGATGAGAACTGGCTTCATCTTGATATTACGACGTTGTTTGTTCAAGTTGTCAATCTGTCTATCGATGCGGATTTTAGCCTCAACCACAGCCTCCTTTTCTGTAGTTAAAAGGGCCTTTTTGTTGAGTAATCTCATGAGTACTCTCTGTATACTTCAATATATATCTGGTATGATGAATATTACTCACTTTTTCCATTGCGTGGACACGGGCCTCCTTCTCTGCGATCGCTATTTCGGCTCTTCTGTCAGTCCATTTGCGCTCAGCAGTGCGAAGACGGCTTCGAATACCTTTTTCGCCTTCCTTGCGACAGGCGTGGACGACTTTTGTACGACAGCGCTTATACTCGTCGCTGTCGGTATTAATATAACTGACGCGGTCGGGCAGTGTAGCCTGTGTCGTGTCAATAAGTGTCCGTTCCACGAACATGTATTGTACTTACAACTGACAGTTCGTTAACAAGATTATCTATAATGTGTGGCCTCATAGCGAACACATGCCTGTGTGGCATTTTCGTTCTGCGCGGCAAGAAGACGTTGACACTCGTTCCTCCACCCGACGATAATTTGGGCGAGATCTCCGGGCGATAGGGTGGCTAGACGTTCAGCGCCCCAGTTGTAAGCGACGTCGTCGATAGCAGGTACGGGATTTGCGGTCAAAGTCTTGGTGTCCATGTTGGGTGTTGCGGTGTTCGTGTGTGTGCAAACGAAATAATGATCAAGCTTCTGAAGCAAACGCTGGTGGTCTCAAGGTTCGACATTTCCTACTTTCTTCCTGAAATTTGGATTTTTTTCAGGGTGTCAAACAAACGTTCCTGAAAACTGAAAGAAAACTCGGGCGGCAACTCCAGAAATAAGATGGATTAACTCCGCTGTAGACGTAGAAGTTGCATCTGTTTGTGCGTCCTGAGATTGGACTACCGGAGATATCTCCGGTTGCTTGGTCACGCGTTGTAGATCGGACCTTAGCCGAATCAAGGACTTTTTCACCCGCACCGACAGTATAGAGGCCACGATACTTTTTTGTGTCCTTATAGACAGTCTTTGTATACTGAGTGCGGTATGCCTTCCAGCCAATTCCGGTGAGCTTGGTCTTTCGCATTAGAGTCAGCGGCCAGCAGGGTCACACAGACGCTGTCACCAACACTTATTAATTCGCCGATGAGTCTTCGGTTGTTAGTCTGCGGCCGCTCTAATATTGTTGGACCGACTCTATGGCCGCGTCTATCAACGTGGAGTGGCAGCTGCGGCGTCATTTTTATTGTGGTATGCAGTGTCTATTATTATAATTGTCGACTGATAGAGGCAACAGGTCCAGCCACTTTTTTGTGTCTGCTGTTGTCTTATATGCGTATAGAAGGCGTTTTATGGTGCCATTGGTGCGCTCAATTTGGCCCTGAGACTGTGGCGTGTAAGTAGGCCCCGTTATATGTTTTATGCCGTTACTCTATAACACTCTGCGTACAGTTTCTTTCACAAATTCGGTGCCGTTATCTGTCTATAGAGTGTCGCATTTGTCAGGTAAGTCGTCGATCCATTTTTCGAGGCTTTTTGTGACTTCTATGCGGTTTTTGTCTTAAGTGGATATGACCATAAATACTTCAAAAAGCTGTCGACTATGTTTAATATCCAGTTTGTTTTTATTATGCGTGGCTAAATTACTCATATCAACCAGGTTGCACCTATCGCGGCCGTTGCACGTCATCGACAAGTCGTCATATAGTCACTTCATTACCTTGGCGCAAATTTCGCCACGCCGTGGTTTGACAACTTGATAGGTAAGTACCGTCACTATAATATTACAAGGTTGTTTGCTGTATAGCGGCTGAAGTCGCTAAAATCGCCAATATTATATTCGTGTAGTAAATATGCTATCATATTCTACAACGAGACAGAGTCTGACTTGAAACTCTCGT
The DNA here is from genome assembly GCA_003024175.1 of Planoprotostelium fungivorum. Lineage (NCBI taxonomy): Eukaryota > Evosea > Variosea > Cavosteliida > Cavosteliaceae > Planoprotostelium > Planoprotostelium fungivorum. The sequence goes on along the minus strand of MDYQ01000457.1, from coordinate 6,027 downwards.
ATGAAAATGTCGCAGCGGCGTTGCAAAATCGTGGCGTCACCTCTAAACACTGATCGCCGCACAGTGCTCAGACCATGCCTGCCTCATTGTAGACAGAGCATCGGCAGATAAATCAAAGAAATGCCTGCGTTATTGCGCACCAGCCAAACAAAAAAATATAAAGTTCATATTTGAATGAATAATCTGATTTATGTGTGCATTAGCATTTACAGATGTCCTATTTTTTTGCTGCAGTCTTATGGAAGTCAGCAGAGGTCTGGCAATCACTTCTGTTGTTGTTACAGTGCACCACTTTGTTTGCAGCCTGTCGCACTTCAGAGCCTCTTGCAGCCTGGTCCCTAATCTGAGTAGCTACTCCTCTATTCGCTGCGTCGCACCCTCCGTTATACATGAGGTGTTTACTTGTGTGTTTGTTTGAAAATGAGCTTACAATTGTGCAAAATCATTCTATGGACAGGCAAAATGAGAAGTCCATCGGTCCTCAATGAGGGGCAAACTTCCCGTCATAACAAATTCAGTTGAACTCCGTGTCATGGGAACGTGCACCAACCACAAGAATCACGTGATCAACGAGCAATCTGCAGTCTCGCTTTTGCGGAAGAAAAAACTGGACAGCAGCAACCCAATCTGATTAGGTCACCATCGGTTCAATGATCACGTGATAACAAAACCACAAAGACTCACGTTTGTATGGATCGCGCAACATCAAAGTTCATTTTTCAACAGCTAACATGTGGAAGGCACCCCAAGATCGTCCAACCCCAAGCGGTCCTGCATTACCGTCTTATCCAAGCGGGCCCTCTGCGCCGTCTTTTCCTAGCGAGCCCTATAAGCCGTCTTATCCAAGCGGGCCCTCTGCACCGTCTTTTCCTAGTGAACCCTCTAGGCCGTCTTATCCTGGACAGTATCATTGAATACAACATAAAGCATAATGTTCAAAGGCTACAATAATCATGTATATTTCAATTGTGACCAACTAAATGAGCTATGCGCCAGTGTAGGAGTGACCAGCCAAGACCAAATCAAATCTGGAGGTCCCTTTTACTGCCAAGCCTGAACCCAAATGCCAAATGATTGCTGGTCCTGGCACCCCTGGCCTTCAGCTCTGCACAATTGTGTTTTTTTTTTAGCTGTGGTATTTACACATCAGGTGAAAAAAAGGTTCCTTTTTACCCGCTTCTGATGGTGTATTCTTTGTTTGTCATACCATCCATCTAGAGCTGCCTTGGTGACTGTCATTGTATTCATAGACAGTGTATCATTATGTATTGTCTTTCTAATCAGAGTGTTCTTTGCCATGATCAGATGATCTGAGAACACTGCTCTCTTATAACTGTCAAATATCAAAACTTCTTTGTTCTGACTTAACACCACTCCCTTATTTCTGACATCCTCTTTGCCATCCTTCTTCACATAACTGTATGTTTTAGGTTTTACAAAGATAGCTTCCCTCAGCTCACATTCTAGTTTCATCTTACCTGGTGTTATATCACCTGTTGCAGCAAAATGGAGCTTTTGTAAATGATCAGGAAACCTCTGTTTGAATTCTTCATAGCTAGGTACTTTAGCCTGCATGTACATGCTATCTGTGTCTGTATACAGTAATTCCACCTCTTCATATTACATTTGTCTTTCTGTAGTCTAACTTCTATCAGCCCTTTGTGTTGTTTATCTGCATGTCTCATGATACTCCAGTCTGTTATTGTTCTGCCTATAGTTTGTTTCATGAAGGACTCAGGTGAGTGTATTAGCAATGATTTGTTGTATTTGCCATCTGATTGCAGCATCTTTCCAAAACCACTGTTGACCATAAGCTTGAAGAATTCCTTTTCAGAACTGCTTTTTGTGACCAAATTGTCATCTGATGTCTGCTTACCCTGAAAGATTCTATCTTCTGCCTTTTGCCTGTTAGCAGTCATATCCTCTACATAATCCTTCAGTACATAGTCTATGGGCTGTTCAATCACCTCATATATGTCATTGATACAGCACAGATTGTTCTCTAGTAGATATTTCAAGGTCTCTGAATAGATACAATAGTTGTCTTTTGGAAACAAATTGTACATCAGCTTCTCTGTCTGTAAGGTGTTCTCGTTGTGTTTGGTTTTCAGTTGTGTCTTGAGATAATCCATATAGCCTGACACTTGTACTGATTCATCTAGTTGTACTTTTTCTGCTAGAGGTGGAAAGTTCTTGGTGAGCTCTCTCTGCTCCTGTGTGTAGTACAGACTGCATCTGACAAATCCAGTGAATTGGTATGGATCCTGCTGTTGACCAAGTTTATGAATAACACCATACATATACCTTTGATTGTAGGGAAGCTGTTGTTGTTGCTTGCTGACATTCCTCAATACATCTAGTAGATTTGTACAGTATGCTGTATCTGTATGGAGATTCATATTGCCATATGGAAGCTTTTGCATCATAGCCCACCCATATAGATTGTTCTCATCTAATCCCATGATCACACCATCACTTTCCTCAGCATGTCTTTTGAACACTTCACATCTACCTCCATATATGCTGTCTGATATCAGATTGTACATTTTCTGACTAGGTATTGTTCTCAGATCATGTTTGAGGTAATTTTTTAGGATATTCTGATGGCTGATCTGAGCTACACTCACATAATTTAATAATTCCATATTGTTTTTTGTCATCAACAGAGATCTATAATTGGTGGTGCCCTGTAGTAACAACTCCACATCACATCTGCAGTAATACATCATATACTCTGCAAAGGATGCAAACTGTTTCTCTTTCCACACTTTCACAGCATGCTCATATTCAGTTTCTGAAGGCAGTGTATTCCTTAGTTTGTTATAAAAACACTCGATAGGGGGTAATGAGGTATCTGAGAGCTTATCTAAGCTATCAAACCATTCATATGGAAACAACTCCTTCTGGATGTCTTTTACACCCCACATGATACCAAATTTCTCTAAGTTTGTAGTAGGGGGCACATAATTATGGGCATCAAGAAAAGCATAAGCTCCATATTCTAACTTCATATAGGAGTTTGTCTTTGTTATAGGGGGTGAGATGTCATATTTCTGCATATGAGTGATTATGAATGTTAGATCATATTTTCAAGGGTGGTGGCTAAGAGGCAGGAATTATACGCAACATTTTCTAAATCGCATTTTGGTCTCTTAACACTACAGGATGATGCATTATGCTCTGAAAGTACTCTATGTGCTGTTGGATTGATTTTTTCAAACATTTGATGACAATATATTTACATCCTTTCTTATGTTGTCTGCAGTGACCACATCTGTATGGTTGATCTGTTGAGGTGGTCTCTTTACACCATGGTCTATGTTGCAGAGTGTATTGGCAGCTGCATTTCTGGGATTCTATAACAGCCATTTGCTTATTGTGATGTTTCCAGAAGTGCGACTTTAATAAGTCTGTCAGTGAATCATGTATTGTGTTTAAATGATCTACAAAGTGTTTGCCTGCATCTGGGCCACAGTTTTCATATTCAAGGCCCCTTGCTTGATCAGCTAAGCATCCACCTGCAAGCATCACTACTCCTATAGGTTCATGGCTATGAGTATAGGTAGTCTTTTGGTTTACTTCATTATTTTTCATCTTCTTCAAAATACACTCAAAATCATAAGCTAGAAATAAAGGTCTGACAAGCTCTGTGCCAAATGACTGCTTGTACAGAGAGGTAGAGCTCTGAATAGGCTTGTCTTTGAATACTAGCACCTTGCTACTGTTTTGATCTTTCTGATGTTTGGCCATGTGCTTATGATATTTAGATGCTTTGCTATATGCAAAAACTTTCTTACACTTATCACAAATGATTGTTTCTGCATATCCTACAAGTGTCCTCAGTAACATATAGTGGTTCTTGGGTTGATCCAGATGCAGACAGATTGGCAAACCTTGAATACCTGATTCATATAATTTGAGACTATTAAGATTGTCATCTAGTGTATAGACTGTAAGATCTAGATTGAGTGCTTGACAGATAGCAGGGAGATCAGCTACTTGTACATGATCTGAGATGTTTTGACCACATTGTGCAAAATATTGATCCCTTAAATCAATAGCTTTTTCCCTCTGTATGTTGCTGTCTTTTTTACCAATATGTTGATAAGAAGACTCATATAAAGCAATTGCAATACTTCTCCAAAAGCAGAGGTTGTCTTTAAGATCAGGGTTCTTCAAACACCTTTTATTTTTAAGACCTGCATCTACTGTATATCCTTTGCACCCTCCTTGCTGAGATTTAGCCAGCTTGAGTTTGAAGGCAATGAATTCATGTACTCTATGTTTAGTATCAGGTACAGAATCATCAGCAGCAAAAGAATTTTGTATCCACAATTGTAGAGTGTTGTTAAGATCACTGATGTGTTTGATAGATGATATTTTGATGGCATGATCTGCAGGGAACAAATATGTTTTATCTATAGTTGTCCCATCCTCAATGTTAACTAATGTACAGTTCAATTTAATCTTGAAGTAAAAAGGGTAGGACTCAAGTACAACAGGTAGGACAGCATTTGTTTTTGAGCAGATTTGTGCCACAGCTGACACTGACTTAGAAAACCACGTGTCTGGTAAGAATGTATAATCATATTGACTAGCTACACCTGCTGTTAGAAGTGTGGTCTTAGGTTTGATTCTGAGTAAAAACCTGATTGCTGTAAATACCTTCTTGATCTTTCTGTGTAGCTGTTGATGTCTGTTGGACATATATTGTTGTAAAGTCTGCAGATCCCATTGAGCATATTGAAAACCAAATTTAGATGCTTGTTTGTATCTTTGTATGAGTCCTTCAAAGTCACTTTGTTTTCCTTTTCTTAGATCACCAATATATCCTAAAGATTTAAGAGAGTGTACCAGTAATTGTCTTTCAGTTGGCATGATGGATTGTCAATTTGTAATATATAACTGATGATCTTTTTTAAAAATGTAATTTATTCAATACTAGTAATATTTATTTATATAGAAATAGAAGGTGATTTACAGAGAATATGCACAGAGGGAAAAGACAAAGAATTGTACCTAGTTTGACTGAATATCTTCTCAATATATGGCTAGATCCTTCTACGACATCTAATTCTATTGAAGGGCTATACAGAAGTGCCAGCAGGCATAATGTCTTTAAATTAGAATTTACAGTTGATGATATCAGGAATTTTCTATCTCATCAATCAACTTACAAGAGACACTTAGGTTTCAACTTACAATACAAACAGCAGAAACATACTGTAGTACCTGGGGCACTTGTCAAATGGCAGATGGACCTTGCAGATATGCAGAACTCTGCTGAGTATAATGATGGAACCAACTATCTTTTAACAATCATTGATGTGTTTTCTAAATATGCTTTGGTAATTCCTTTGCAAAATAAGCAAGGACAGACTATAGCCAGGGCTTTAGGTTATATTTTTAGAATCAAAATAAACAATAAGGCATATAAGCCAATGATTCTGCTTTCAGACAATGGAAAAGAATTTATTGCAAAAGAAGTGAAACAAGTATGTACAGATCATGGAATACACCAGTTGACATCATTTCCATATACTCCTTTAGGTATTATAGAAAGGTTCAACAAGACTATCTAACAAAAAATAGCTCAGTATCTTTCAGTATACAGAACACAGAGGTATATTGATGCCTTAGAGCTTATTACACAGAACTATAACCATTCTTATCATCATACTATCAGGGAAATGCCAGCAAATGTCCATTTTGCAAATAGATCACTTCATAAACTATTAATACCTCAGTTGCATAATTATTACAAATATCTGAATGACAAAAATAACCCAATAATTCCTGAAACTCTACATTATGCTAGAGGAGACAAAGTAAGAATACAAGCACATATCACCCCATTTATTGCACCTGAGCAGCAGAGGAGACTTTCAGCAAAAACAAAATTAACAGTACCAAATTGGTCTAGTGAAGTATATACAGTCACAAAAAAGAGTCTATAATCTATGGTAAGTTTATCTTTTATCAGGTTAAGGCAGCATCAGGAGTGGTGTATCACAGGAAATACTATCA
>MDYQ01000051.1:0-135609 GCA_003024175.1 Planoprotostelium fungivorum | reverse complement strand
CAAGTTGCCCATCTTCGTGAATCCTTTGCCCTACTATCAAGAGTGAGATCATCCAACCATAACATTGTCACTTTTCTCTGTTATGAAAGTCCGGTCGAAAGATCTGAAACCATTTTTGGGTAGCCCATGTGTTTTTGTACCTGGGTAAAGTGTCATCAATGTCCTGACGCCCTCCCCAACTTGTGATAAGTGCCCATGTGCGTTAATTTTTTTAACGCACGTCATACTTTCTGACCTGATTCTGAGTCTCTGAGATGCGCTGATTCCAATGGTATGTCACACGGGTCACAAAAACAATGCCCAACTCAAGCATACAAACATCACTGCTATCATAATATTTGTCAGGACTGTGACTGTCAAAAATATGGCAGATACAGGAAGGTTTCTTCATCCAAACATTTTATTTAAATGTATCAACTTCTGTTCTCTCTGTTTTGCAGTGGTACTGCATCAGTTCATGCAAGCCTCACATCTATTTTGCTCCAAGTTGACTCATCCAGTCAAGGCATATATCTCCAGAGTGTGAATGCATGCATCATCATTAGACTTGCATATCATATTTGCTTGATTTTTGTGACACAGCATTAAATTCTTGTTTACTGATCATTAATCTGCACTGAGATCAGAGGTGATCTCCATCTCCATAATGGTGGAGACCAACATGAACATTGGACTCACCTCTCCCTTTTATCTCGTCCCAGTGATGTGGCGTTCGAGTCTTGTTGACTGATTGTCAATCTGTATTGAGAGTGGAGATCATTTCGATCTCCATAATCAATTCCACTTCCATCTTCTCTCTGAGCTCACCATTAATAACATGTTCGTTGGATCCGTCACGTGCTACGCAGGACTCGCCCAGAGATTAAGTGCCTGGATCGAGATTAAAATCATCTCATTCAGAATCACTCACCTCGACGCATACACAGAGCTTCCTTCTCCTAATCAGCCCTAGAATTGTATATCAATACAGGTGTAACCATCTGTATCGATTGAAAATTATGATTCGATCCGATCTTCGGACGAGAGGATTCATCCGCAGTGAGTCCGAATTGGCGAATTCATCTCTCTTTGGGGTTGGTTGGTGTGTGTCTTGCTTGTTTCTTTCTCTTCGTGTTCTCGTTTTGATTTTTCCTTGAGAGCAAAAAAGAAAGGCGCTTCGCCCGGCATTGAACCCGAGAGCGCAAAGGCCAGAAGGATCGGCATTTTGTAAATTTTGGCCCGAAAATTCGCGCAAGCCCCGTCTCGACGAACACCCTCACGCAGAAGAAGTAATCAAATATGGAAGAACCTTTATTAATCAATACCGTAGATCCACCTTCCACGTGTGGGTGAGATGAGATGGACGAAGGACAAGAAGTCACGTGACCTCCCGTCTCGTTCAGCACAACGCACGACACACGCACACGTGGGAAACATATCCCACCATCTACACGACCATCAACGGTACCACGACACCGAAGACGAAGCCAGCGACAACAGCGACACAACCCACGATTGTCAGGGAAGAAGGAGTCAGAGAGCAAAAAGACTTTATTGCCCGAAGGCCAACAACCCGAAGAAGTCCACCGCCACGCGAAGGAAAATATGTCTCTGCAGCGAAAGTCAGCAAGAAAGACAGCCATCACTCACCTGACACAAAGGCTTGCAGCTCATCTTCCACCATCACCTCCACACGATCCACTCGTTCCACATCTATACCAGTGTCATCGCCTGCTGCTGCTCATAAATGAGTGACTCTCGACTCACCGTGTTCACCTGGTATTCCAATGGACGTATCCGGGACAGCATATCATCACATCGACGCTCACACTCACCGACGTGCATCAGACTGCATGCACGAAGCATCTCTCACCTCGAATTGCTCGTCGAGAACCGGCTACTACAAACATTACTTCGCCAAAAATGGTATGGCCATCTTTCTCCCGATTGAACCACGACTTCTCACCTCTTCTGACAGCCGATCCGTTGCGGCTAGTGTCATCCTTTGGGGACCATCAGATGTGTTGGCCTCCTTCCAGAAACCTTCCTCAAAATCAGTTGAAATCTATCGGGCGATACTCTCTCACCTTCTGGACCTGATTGCGACCACCGCTCAATCGGGCGACCTCTTAATCTTCGGCGGCAATGGAAATGCCACCCTCGATTCCATCTTGGTCCGTCCCTCTCTCAGCGAGAGGAAACCCCCGACCACAAAGACTCACCAGACCTGGGCTCCTTGCGTGACGTCTCGCTGAAAGNCCTGCTGCTGCTCATAAATGAGTGACCCTCGACTCACCGTGTTCACCTGGTATTCAAAGGGACGTTTCCGAGACAAGCATATCATCACATCGACGCTCACACTCACCGACGTGCATCAGACTGCATGCACGAAGCATCTCTCACCTCGAATTGCTCGTCGAGAACCGGCTACTACAAACATTACATTACTTCGCCAAAAATGGTATGGCCATCTTTCTCCCGATTGAACCACGAGTTCTCACCTCTTCTGACAGCCGATCCGTTGCGGCTAGCGTCATCCTTTGGGGACCATCAGATGTGTTGGCCTCCTTCCAGAAACCTTCCTCAAAATCAGTTGAAATCTATCGGGCGATAATCTCTCACCTTCTGGACCTGATTGCGACCACCGCTCAATCGGGCGACCTCTTAATCTTCGGCGGCAATGGAAATGCCACCCTCGATTCCATCTTGGTACGTCCCTCTCTCAGCGAGAGAAAACCCCCGACCACAAAGACTCACCAGACCTGGGCTCCTTGCGTGACGTCTCGCTGAAAGAAGATGAACTCCTGGAATCTAGTTTTAATTGAATGTGCCTCCCTTCGCGGGGCACCCAACTGTAACATTCGTGTTCATCCTCTCATCAAGTTGTTCACGCATCTTCCTCTACAAAGACGCGTGCCGTCGTCACTAAGGAGGCCTGCTCGCCCTCCATCGTTCAGGTCTTCAATAAATCAACGGTAATTTGAATAGTTTATTTTTAGACATTGTCAGTGCATGGGAGCAATTAGTGATTTCAATCCACGTGCCACTGAAGTATATCCATTGCCTCATCTCGGCTACAACCTAATCAATCAACAAGTGATCTGACCTCTGATACATCACATCATTCAAGAATCACCTGCATAGAATCGTGTGATTTGTTGACGTCCCTCGTACATTAACGGGAAATAACGTGTTATAAAGAGAGAAATACGGTGTTATAACAAAGATATACTGTACAGTATGTGGAGCAATCTATGTGATATTGGGGCACTGACAAAGGGTTGAAACGTCACATTATATGGTCTTTGTGTGATGGTGACATTGGGCATGAGAGATGATGATCTGAGCTCGATTGTGATGACGTCTGATTGGACATCAAACGATTGTTGTTCATTCTATGGAATCACCCACATAAATGATTCAGTGACAGCCATACATTTGAAAACAAATGGCCTCTGCCCAGTAGGACAAGAATTCGGACAACTTCCCTCGCTTACGTGAGCCATTGGACCTTTCTTTGTGAAATTGACCTTGTCAGAATTGGATGCCATCATCTGCATAATGACTACACTGACATCCATCAACTGACGATCGTCATTCGATCGTTCATGTCTCTTCATTCAGGCCAAATCCTTCCTCAGTGAGCTCTGCGAACTGTCGTTGCTCACTCATCTCAACACGGCTTGGTTTCCGTACGACATGCTCGAGGCCCACCCTTCTGTTCATCGATTTCCATCAGAACAGGTGAGACGATGGGTCCTCTCTCGATCATCGCACGCGTGACGCACCATCATGTGACAAGACATCTCACAAAATATCTTCAAAACTCCCTGGCTGTCATCATGACCGGTGGGAATGAGATGCATCCTATCGATCACACAGAGCTGTACAGAGCTGATGAACAGTCTATCTCCGCCTGACTTTCGTGAAAAGAGGAACACAGACCCAACTGAATGGTAAAATGTCAGGTTGAAAGGCTTCCTGGTGTGGATCGTGCTCTACAAGAAAAAGGGGCTCAGAATAATGAATGGCATTCATCTCTCTTCTTTATTGCGTTATCAGAATCTCTTATTCCACAATTTACAGCGTGTCGTGCAGGCATTGTCGATGGGTCAAGAGTGGAGAGTCTCACCTTTCCGTCTCGTCCTAATCATGCCAATCATCGCTCATCGATCATCTTCACTCATCCTCTCGTCTCTCGTCGATCATCCTCTCTAGTTGTCTGTCTCCTATTTCGTAACTACGGGCACACACCCCTCGTTGATCTCCTCGCATTACATCACAATGGACCGGTTGTTGGTTTGCGTGCAACGACAGTATGAGAATCGAAATGAGGACTCACAGTTTATGTGTAGGTGGTGTTGGACGAAGGAATGACTCGATATCTACTCGTGTATGGACGCCAAAGGATGTCACAGATAGTGTCTAAAAAGATGAAGTAGTTGTTAGGTGATGCTGGATCGGAGTGCTATCAACACATTATCTCATTTACTTGCACGCACCTGGAAATGAACATCATTTCTCAGGGAGAATGACGTATATCGTTGATGTTTAGGCCAGCCGGTCCACGCATCTCCAAGACGTAAGCACAGGCAAAACCGATCTTCGTTGGCTGAAGCATGGAGATACATAGAGGCGTGTGGAGGACTGGAATGAATTGCTGAGGGGCAACGTGCTTCTCGGGCTCGATGAAAATTAATATCGAATCATGCGGCACGTTGACGCTGAACAACGAGCCTTTCCTCTCTTTTGCAAACATCACATTGCACCTCGCTCGATCGAGTCGCGTTAGATCTTCTGTCAGATAACACGAAGGTGAGGATCCTCTCATCTCGATCACATCTGAGGGTTAGCCACGTAATTACGCCCACAGATGGAGAGATGACAACGGAGTCCACCCGCGAGCGCGAAGGCTGAGACAAGGTTGTGTTTTGCTCTCACGATTTCCTTGGAAACTGAACGAAAACTCTCTTGAGGTGAGATCGCATCGGTAGCGCGACGGTTTACCGGTTACTCACCTCCCGCTGGTTGACGTTTTCATCTGTCGACCTCTGAACTCGAGTGCAACTGATGGTTCCACTGTCACGATAGAGGGGAAAAATATCTTTAAGGCCCTCACTCACTCGCTGTATGAAGGCTCAAAAAAGAGAAGAGAAAGTGTCGGGGCTCTAAGCTAGAGGGCTATTTACCAGATGAAAGGAAAGAGCGTGTGCTGCGTCTCGATCTTTCTTCTCGTGTTATGCCTTCAGGATGTTCAGGCCGCAACGAGCCCGGCCAGTCTCGTCAGTCTGATGAAAGGCATCTGGAGCACGTTAGGAGGTGATCTTATCTTCTATATCGAGGTTCTGTATCCCTTTGTTTCCATCTCAGCTCACTATCTGCTGGACATCATCTTCTAACCCACATGTTCCAACGTCGTCCATCATATTCCATCGACCATCATATTCCATTCTGTCACCCATTTACCGTCTCACCCATCATCGTCCACCACATTCTCCATCACATCGTCTCACCATCATCGTCCGTCACATCTTCCATCATCGTCCCCGCTCCCATCGTCTCACATCTCATCCATCACAGGACCCACCGCCTACTGGAAAGGATCCTACGTGATTCATCTCTCTCCCTCCCTCTCCTGAACTCGAACAGGTCTGTAACACTGCAGATTACCTCGGCGTGTCCTGCGACCCCAGCGGCAGTTGGCCCGTGAGAATCGTCTACGAGCGAGGGTCTCTGGGGGCGAAACTGACGGGCACCATCCCCACGGCCATGGGAAGTCTGACCAACCTGTCGCAGCTCATGCTTGGTGCCAATACACTCACCGGTGGCATCCCTGTCGAATTGTGTGAGTTGTCTCGTGATCGTCGGGGGTGACGGCGAAACAGGTCAGCTGTCTCAGTTGGTCAGTCTGAATCTGGGAACGAATCAGCTGACGGGAGGGTTTCCCTCTTGTTTCTATCAGATCCCTGTTATCGCGTCCATCACTGTGGTGAGTCGATCGATGTGAAATCGATCGGCTGATGAAGGGCAAACAGGATCACAATCAACTGACCGGAAACATCCCCTCTTCGATGAATGCTATCACTAACCTCCAGACTTTCAGTCTGAATTCAAATTCGATGAACGGAGGCATCACGAGTGGATTCTGTGAGCGTCTTCTCCTTCAGCGCGCGTGAATTGACCGTACATCAGGTCAGCTGACGAAATTAACTTCTCTTGATCTGAGTGGCAACGCCTTCTCTGGAGTCATCCCCTCCTGCATCGGTGGCGCTTACTCTCTCACCACGCTGTCCGTCAGCAACAACCGTCTGACTGATCCGATGCCTTCCACTCTCAACAATCTCACACAGCTGACGACACTCAACGTGGGTGGTAACCTGATCGGCGGTGGCATTCCCTCCACCATCTACAGTCTGTCCGCCCTTCAGACCCTCGACCTAAGTAACAACATGTTCACCGGCACCATCAATGTCAACTTGAGAGGGCTGACAAATCTCGCCACCATCAAGCTGAACGGCAACCAACTGACGAGTGAGTCCGAATCGATCGATGTGGTTCTCACGTGAATCAGGTGGAATCCCCACGCAGATCATCAACCTGGCTAATCTGGCCGTGTTCGACGTCAGTACCAATCAGCTGTCTGGCAGCGTGCCTGCCAGAACTGCAACAAACGCCCTGACGACTCTGAACCTCAACACGAACCTGTTCACGTCCATTGGAAGCATCTCCGTGTCGGGTTCCTGCAATCTCACCGATAATCCCTGGCCCTGCAGCCCCGCTCAGACCGTGGGATCTGTCTGTATCATTGACTATTACATGTGTGAAACGACCACTGAGGCTCAGACCACTACGGAGGCGTACACTTCAACTGAGGCTCAGACTACGACAGAGGCGTACACTTCAACTGAGGCGTACACAACTACTGAGGCTCAGACAACTACAGAAGCGTACACCACGACGGAGTACATGACCACCACTGAGGCGTACACAACTACGGAGGCTCAGACCACTACGGAGGCGTACACTTCAACTGAGGCTCAGACCACCACTGAAGCGTTCACCACCACGGAGGCTCAGACGACAACTGAGGCTTATACAACAACTGAGGCACAGACCACCACAGAAGCTTATACCACAACTGAGGTACAGACGACCACTGAAGCTCAAACAACAACAGAGGCGTACAGCACAACTGAGGCTCAGACGACAACAGAAGCTTATACGTCAACAGAGGCTGAGACGACGACAGAGAGGTACACTACAACAGAAGCCCAGACGACAACAGAGGCGTATACTACAACAGAGGCCCAGACAACAACTGAAGCATTCACTACCACTGAGGCCCAGACCACTACTGAAGCTCAAACGACCACAGAAGCTCAAACGACCACTGAAGCTCAAACGACCACTGAAGCTCAGACAACAACAGAGGTGTACACAACTACTGAGGCACAGACCACAACAGAGGCATTCACCACAACAGAGGCTGAGACAACGACTGAGAGGTACACCACAACAGAGGCTGAGACAACGACTGAGAGGTACACCACAACAGAGGCTCAGACCACGACTGAGGCTCAGACCACCACTGAAGCTTATACCACAACTGAGGTGCAGACAACCACTGAAGCTCAAACAACAACAGAGGCGTACACCACAACTGAGGCTCAGACGACAACAGAAGCTTATACGTCAACAGAGGCTGAGACGACGACAGAGAGGTACACTACAACAGAGGCCCAGACGACAACTGAAGCATTCACTACCACTGAGGCCCAGACCACTACTGAAGCTCAAACGACCACTGAAGCTCAAACGACCACTGAAGCTCAGACAACAACAGAGGTGTACACAACTACTGAGGCACAGACCACAACAGAGGCATTCACCACAACAGAGGCTGAGACAACGACTGAGAAGTACACCACAACAGAGGCTCAGACCACGACTGAGGCTCAGACCACCACTGAGGCTTATACCACAACTGAGGTGCAGACGACCACTGAAGCTCAAACAACAACAGAGGCGTACAGCACAACTGAGGCTCAGACAACAACAGAAGCTTATACGTCAACAGAGGCTGAGACGACGACAGAGAGGTACACTACAACAGAAGCCCAGACGACAACAGAGGCGTATACTACAACAGAGGCCCAGACAACAACTGAAGCATTCACTACCACTGAGGCCCAGACCACTACTGAAGCTCAAACGACCACAGAAGCTCAGACAACAGAAGCGTACACCACAACAGAGGCTCAGACAACAACAGAGGCGTATACTACAACAGAGGCCCAGACGACAACTGAAGCTTATACATCGACAGAGGCTCAGACCACCACAGAGGCGTACACCACTACAGAAGCCCAAACCACAACTGAAATATATACCACAACTGAAGCTCAAACAACGTCAGAGGTATACACCACGACAGAGGCATTCACCACAACAGAGGCTGAGACAACGACTGAGAGGTACACCACAACAGAGGCTCAGACCACGACCGAGGCACAGACCACCACTGAAGCTTATACCACAACTGAGGCTCAGACCACCACTGAAGCTCAGACAACAACAGAGGTGTTCACCACGACCGAGGCTCAGACCACCACAGAGATGTACACAACCACCGAGGCTGAGACAACAACAGAGAGATACACCACAACGGAGGCTCAGACTACTACAGAGGCACAGACTACTACAGAGGCACAGACTACAACAGAAGCCCAGACCACCACTGAGGCTGAGACAACGACAGAGAGGTACCTCACAACAGAGGCACAGACAACTACAAAGGCGTTCACTAGCACTGAGGCTCAAACAACAACTGAAGTTTATACCACGACTGAGGCCCAGACCACCACTGAAGCTCAAACAACTACAGAAGCTCAGACAACAACAGAAGTATACACCACAACTGAGGCACAGACTACAACAGAGGCAGAGACAACAACAGAGAGGTACACCACGACAGAAGCACAGACTACAACTGAGATGTACACGACCACTGAAGCTCAGACCACTACTGAGGCACAGACGACCACAGAGATGTACACCACGACTGAAGCGCAGACTACCACAGAGGCACAGACAACAACCGAGGTCTATACTACAACAGAGGCGGAGACGACGACAGAGAGATATACAACCACAGAGGCACAGACCACCACTGAGGCACAGACTACCACTGAGGCACAGACTACCACCGAAGCTCAGACGACCACAGAGATGTACACCACCACCGAGGCTCAAACCACCACCGAAGCGCAGACAACAACAGAGGCTTATACTACTACAGAGGCTCAGACTACTACAGAGATGTACACCACGACTGAGGCTGAGACGACCACAGAAGCGTACACCACGACAGAGGCTGAAATGACCACCGAGGCATACACCATGACAGAGTATATGACCATCACCGAGATGTCCACCACTGCAGGAACTTCAGAGGTACCACCCAGTCAATACACCATCTATCCTTACAGTAACGCTTCAGACGGTGAGTTGCTCTTGGAGTCGAGATGGATGATTGTTGAGTTCAATGCAGTCATCACGATGGCGGGTCTGTCTGCGAGCAACGCCACCATCTTCATATCCGGACAGTTCAGCACCCTGATCATCAACTACACTGGTTACGGAAACAGCATCAACATCGTCAACTCTTCTCTCGTGAACGTCACCGGAAGAGTCTCCATCTCCCTTTCCAACCTCAATTCCCTCTCGGTGATGATTTGAGGGTCCTTCAATTGAACTGACGCGGCCGCAGTTGAGTGGAGTGAACTTCTTAAACGTGACTGGATCCACATCAGTCATCGCGATCGATCGAGTTCAATCGGTCAGTTTGTCCTCCATCTCTCTCGCTTCAGTGGTGGCACCGAGTGAGTCACGATATCGATGAAGACCTGTCTCACCGTGAAGCAGCCATCATCAGTCTGAATGGTATCAAGAGCGCCAGCTTGACGAACGTTCCGCTGACGAATAACGTGGCGTCGAGCAGTGGTGCGTCATTCTTCAGAGAAGTTGAAGCGTCTGAACATCTCCGTAGGTGCCATCGATGTGAACGGCAACGGTTGCACACTCAACGTCATCAATTGTCTATTCGCTGGCAACAATGGTTCGTTCGGTGTCATCAGCCTGCGCGGCGCGGGCTCTGCCCTCTACAGTTACGGCAATTCGTACAGAAACAACGTGGCTATGAATCACGGTGGTGCCCTCTACGTCACGGGAGCCGTCTTGTCTTCTATATTGGATGCGTTCACAAATAACGCAGCGCAGAAGAATGGAGGTGAGGATTTTGCTTCGAATTCCGAGACAGAGGCGAGATGAATCGATACGATACAGAAGCCAAAGATTCATTTGCATCAGGTACCATCTATGGAGGACCCAGTAGTGTCGTTGAATTATTTCAATCTACGATCAGCGGAGGTCAGGCCACACAGGGAGGTTGTGTCTATTGCTCCGGGGCTTTATTCATGTCGGCCACCAACGCTTCCGCGTGTCTCTCGTACGGTGACGGAGGTATCATCTACAACGACGGAGGCATCGTCAACATCAACGGAGGCTACCTTTCTCGAGCCTCTTCCATCAGTAGCGGTGGCGCCATCTTCTCATCAGGTGATCTCTCTTGCATCTCGACCGTTTCAGATCGTCGTAGCTGAACGATCGCGTGCAGGTACAGTTCAGGTCACATCCACAGTCATCACGGGTAACACGGCGAAGGCGGGAGGAGCTATTTATTCTACCAACAATGCCATCCTCTCTTCTTCCACCTTTGTGAGATATCACCCATCGACTCCTAGCTCACTCTTCACGCAGGTGAACAACAATGCATCGAATTCAACTTCCGGCGGTACTCTATTCAGTTCAGGCTCTCTCCTCGTCTTTGGCTCACAGTTTAGTTCTACGGACAACAACATCCTCTCCTCTAATGGATCTCTCGTTCAGAACGGCAACAGCTTCGTTCTAAACGGCCAGGGGTCGGTCGAGATGACCAACGGAGCCACCATTATCTACAACGAGAGGTACTCGCAGAACAACACGCAGCCGATCGTGAAGACGAGCCAGGGAGGAGCCATCTTCAAGAACAGTTTTTGCAATTCGGCCAACATCACGATCACATCATCCGAGGGAACGGGGACGATGATCGTGAACAACATCTCAACCATCTGAAGAATAGATGAATGCATATCCAAAGGGATCGACGCATGCCTCATGCACTCCAATTGTTTTCGTGTTTGTTTATTTTTTTACCAAGTCAAACGGTTGTGAAGTGAACCGATGGCTTGGCATATCTGTGAATCCGTCATCTTTGTGCCCAGAAACTTCTCCTCTTTCATCTTCTTTCCCTCCTCGAACAAATCTCTGTACTTTTCGATCGTGGTCACTGCCACACATTGTCATCACGTGCGATGATGATGACATCTTAAAACTCACATTTGGTAGGTAGGATGTTTGCTATCTCTTTTGGGCTCATTCCACGCCAGAGAAGAGCAGTCGATGCGTAATGGTTACCTGTAATGGGTCACGATGATCTCATCTCTTTTCATCGTCATACCTTTACTGATCTTCTTTGCCTCACAAAAGTATCTGTAATTCTTGAAGACGAAGTCCATCTGTGCCGTCTTGTCATCATCTGTCGCAACTTTCTTTGTCATGTGGAGTCCAACTCTTCCTGATCGGTAGACTGGCTTCTTATCAAAGGTGTTGTTGCTGTCCTCTAATACGAGAATGTTCGATTTGTCTTCAGAGGGGAAGACAGAGATGTCCCCCTGCATCTTCTCGTTGACTAATGTCTTGATGTCTTCTGCCTTGCAAACCTGAATGGACTGTGAATCGAGAGGAGAAGGGGAGAATATCTCACCGATAAGAGGTGATCTACTGAGAGAGATGGTCCGCAGATGATCTTTCCATCTTGGAGAGCTTGGACAGATCGAATGAGGATACCTCCATGTCGTCCCTCTCCTCTACCGATGGTGATGTCGAGCCCCTTGTAGGTTCTGAATGGGTATCAGGCTGGAGTGGTGATATCAAACACGATCACCCTCCACGATATGATCCCTTTGTACGGTGGAAATACCATACGGCGTTCTGTTTCTGAATATCATCGCAGTGGGTGAAGGGATCGTAATGTAATCCGTGGCTCTTCTCGTTGGTGAAATAGAACTCGATCTCCAAGAGACTAAATCGCATGAGAGGTGATTCACATTGCTTCTCTCACTCACCGATGGGGTTGACGGTTGACCTTCAGAACTGTATGATTGAGTAATCGCTCAGCAAGCCCAGTGAAGTAGTCTTCGTATTGTTGATCCGTGGTCAGTGTCTCGACGGGAACCGACAGCCATTCTGCCAATGTCTTTTGGTCCACATCGGTTTCCGATCTGATACACCATTCATCAGTTGTGAGGAGAAACGAATCGACACGATACTCACTTTGCCGATTTCTTAGGTGAGGAGAGCTGGGCATCTTCGGATGCTGTTGCCGGCTCCTCTTCTGCCTTTCGTTTAGGCCTGACTAAGAACTTGTCCATCGTGTTGGGAGGTCTTGGAGACAAGTGTTTAGGATCGTGTGTTGGATAATGAGAAGTCTTTGTCCAAAAAATGTTGGTTTCGCTGAAGCGGGGGTTCGTGGAAAACATTAAACCCATTTTCGGTATATTATATATTACACCGACCACCCTTCTATCACGTATATGCTATCCATGGGACATTGTGAAAGAGGATGGACGTCTGTGGTGTATGGTGTATGTAATAGGAGATGCCTTCATGTGACTTGGTGTGAGGTCACATGCCGAAAAGCTGAGTGAAAAGAGTTGTAGTCGCGTGGTACGGAAAGCACAAACCAGTGCACAGGGACAGGCAGTGCATGAGCTGTCTGAGTCTAAGAACCAGCACGAACAGAGTCTCTCCCACACAAGAAAAGATTGACACTCCATCGGGTGATTCAAAGGGTAAAGACATTGCATTTTCGGTTCCGTTAGACGATCCGACATGTTCTATCTTCAAGTTGGTTTAAAAGTTGATGAGAGGGCAGGTGCCACGACGGAAATCTTTTCGGATCATCGACAGAAGAAGGTGATGCCTGCGGGTGATGTCTCCATGTCTTTGAAGAGCCTCTTGAGGTAATGTACTGTCTAATGACTTTGCATCGAAATCGAACGCCGCCGACATCGCATTCATCTTCAACTTATCTATTTCAGTGTGGGTCCATCAGCACCGGTTCATACGGCGGCATATAATGGACAGTTGGCTTCGTTAGAGAAGATGTTGAATCAGAATCGAGCCGAGTTGACTATCAAGGACGAAGTTGGAAGAACATGCGTTCACTGGGCGGTCATCGCAGACAAGGTAGAGAAACTCTCTCCCTCTCACTCACAAATTGTCGCAGTTTGATGTCTGTCGGTATCTCTTGTCTTTGGATGCAGATTGTCTGTGGGCTACAGACAGAGACGGAAATCATGCACTCCACCACTGTTGCCAATCGAATTCCCTACGTACTCTAGAATCACTCTGCACTCTATTGGGTACGTCATCGTCATATCATCCACATCGATCATCTCAACTCCAACAGGAAAGGACACGATCAAGAGACACATGGAAGACGAAAACATAGAAGGAAGGAGACCGATACACCTCGCCGCTCAACTCAAAGAGGACAGCCTCATGACATGGCTGATCTCCAACACCTCTCCCTCCATCGAACCCACCGACAGACTCGGCCAGACTCCTCTCCACGTCTGTGCCGCCAGTGGTCTCACCACCATCGGTGAGAGACATTTATTTCATTTTATTTCTTTTCCTCTGGAGTCTGAACGAGACGCAGCCATCGCACTTTTGGATGCAGGTGCCTCGCCCAACGTCCAAGACAAGAACGGAAACACACCGCTTCACTTGGCATCCTCTCAAGCCGTGGAATCGATCGTAGCTACACTCATTCGAAGAGGTGCTAAGGTTGTCGTGGAGAATCAACAGCAGAAGACGGCCATGCATATCGCCACCGAAGAAGGTCACGATAACGTGAGTCTCTTCACGTGACGTCATCTCATCGTGTCTTCACATCATCGTGTCTTCACATCATCGTGTCTTCACATCATCGTGTCTTCACATCATCGTGTCTTCGCTTCATCGTGTCTTCACATCATCTCGTCCATCACGTGTTGTTATGTCTTTCAAATCGATCGAAACCACCACGACACATCGTATCACTCTATCCACACGATCGGATGATGCGCGAACGGCACCATCATCTCCGGCTCACATCATCATCAGATCTGCTACATCTTAGCCACGAACGGTGCCGATATCAGCATCCGTTACCAATGGGAGGGCCGCAAGCAAGTGGACACAACCATCCAAGTTGTCTCACACGCCGATCGCTACGGTTATCTAGAAGACGAAGAGTCGAATTCGAAGAAAAAGTGAGGGATAAGAGCTGCGAGAGAATGACAGGGACAGGATTCTCATCGGTCAGAACGGTCACAAGGCACCGAAGTCAGAAGAGAAGGAGATTGAGGACGAGAGGGTGAGAGCGACAAAGTGGGCGCCGATGGTGTCCGAATGGCAGACGTTCGTCACGAAGAAAGAGAAAGTGGTGGGTTTATTGTAATGGAGATTCACAAGTCTTTATCATGATCTTGCATCATCATGACTCGATGATCGATCATCGAGTCATCAACATCATCGCACTGTCACATCATCACATGATCACACGATCACACTGCCGTCACATCATCACCACACGATCATCACGTGATCATGAGACTGAAAGAGGAACAGTTTCGAAAGAGACTGGTGAAAGGGTTACCTGATTGTCTGAGAGGACCCGTCTGGAGGAGAATCATGAACTGTGATAATTGGGAGAACGCCAACCCCGGTAAATACGACGTGAGTATCTCTCATCCTCCTATAAAGAAATAAAACAAAATAATACACATGAAATACACATGACTACCATGTGAACACATCTGTTCCACCTCACACTTGAAATGATCATGTATGTGGATTTCACATCGTGATTTGATTCCAGGAATTGAAGAAGGCACCTTCGAAGAAGGAGGACAACGATCAAATTGATTTAGACATCAATCGTTCTGCTCGAAGGCACATTCAGTTCCACGATCGATTCGGAAAGGGTCAGGTGAGAGTCCATCTACAACTCTGTAGATTGACGGACGCAGGTCGCTTTATTTAACATACTAAAATCGTATTCGGTGTACGACAGTCAAGTCGGATACCTCCAAGGTATGTCAGACATGGCTGCCTTCTTACTCATGCACGTGTTGGAAGAGGTGTGTCTAAATGTCTGTCTTTGTGATCTGAATAGTGCAGGATGTCTTCTGGATGGTGGTGGAGCTGTGTGACAATCCAAAGTTTGACTTTCGAAATCGTTTCGCGCCAAATTTTCCCATGCTGAAGCAGAACTTTTGGGTGTGGGAGCAGATCTTCCAACAGACCATGCCACGCCTGGCCCAACATTTCGTGAGTTTTATTTCATTTTATTTCGTTTCGTCTCAGTGATGACTGACTGTCTTCAGCGCAAGCAGGGCCTCAGTACATCTTTCTACGCGACAAAGTGGTTCCTCACTGTCTTCTTGGACACCTTCCCTTTCAAGATGACGATTCGTCTGTGGGACCTGTTCTTGTATATGGGATATGATGTTGTCTATACTATATGTCTCTCCATCATGAAATGGTTCGAGAGTGAGTCGTCATCATCATCGAACCAATCAGCATCATCGATCATCGACACGCCGAAAGAGGAGACGATTGACTAGATACAGAGATGTTGATGGTCAGTAACTTTGAAGAGATCATGATGCTTTTCCGACAGATGGAAGAGATGCACGAGATCAATGTGGACGAGTTCATCCAATTTATCTTCAAGAACGAGATCAAGAGTGGGAAGATCAGAAAGTTAGAACAAGACTGGAAAGACATTCCACCAGATCAGAAGGGAGGCAAAGATGGATGGTCCACACCCTCTGGAAAACAATTGAAGAAGAAGTAATATTTATCGAAGATAAAACGTGTTGAGATGACCTCTTTAGAGGTGATGATGTGAAAGCCTTTCTGATGTCCAGTCGTTCGGCGTTTGTCACAAATGATTGGTCCGCAATGACACATCACAACACAGCATAATCAAGCCAGCCACCATGAACAGAATGGAAGCGATAGGTCGACAGTCCACCACAATGGTGGTCGTATTGGCCTTGTGTTCTGTCGCAGGATACATCTACTATAAGAAACGTCAGGCAGATTTGTATCGCAGGGTCATCCCCCCAAACATTCCAGTGGGTCTCTTCAGACATTCATCATCCTCTAATGTGTGCGACAGATCCATCTCATCCAAAATGAGACGGATGCACATAGAGTCACCAACGCCATGCTAGAACGATTGCTACGCTCAGAGTGAGTAGATATGACAGGTATCACCCTCTAAACCCAGTAGGTTCCCTGTCGTAGGTCTCGATGCAGAATGGAAACCACACGGAGAGACCAAGTGAAGACTATTCCACTCCTCTTTCTCATCTTCCCTCAGATCTCCCATTGCCATGATCCAATTGTCAGATGGCATCGACTGCATCCTGCTTCACGTACATCACTTTGGACGGAAGAACATTCCCCCCGCCTTGATCGAAATCTTATCCAGTGCGAGGTGACTCATCTTCTCTCCTCTCCATCTCATTTTCCATCAGGATCGTCAAGGTGGGCGTGGGGATCGACAACGACATGAAGATGATCTCATCTCAATACGAAACCTCCACCTCATGCGTCACCGATCTGCGATCCATCTGTCTCGATCGACATCTAGAAGGTGTGCATCTCATCCATTGTCACCGTCTCATGTCTCCATCAGGTGGTAGATCTCTGGCGGCCATCACCCAATCTGTCCTCCACTTACAACTAGACAAGAGACACGAGATCCAATGTTCAAATTGGGAGGAGAAAGAGCTGAGCAGAGACCAGATCCATTACGCCGCGGCCGACGCGTGGTCGGCTCAAGCGATATTCAAGGAGGTAAATGACGTCCGTCTACAACGAAGTAGATGAACGGGGACAGTTGTACGAGGGAGAGGGAGGTGCCGGGGGGGTGGAGAATGTCTTACAATTTGCGAGTGAAGTGAGATCCAACGGTGGAGTTCATCACAAGAGAGCAAAAAAGACGGAGGAAAATTTGGCGGGAAAACCGATCAAGAGGAGGAGGTGAAGGGACGTCCCAAATTTATTTTGAGACGGGGAAGGTGCGTGGTGTGTGGTTACACGGGGTACATATCAAAGATACCTGTTGTACCGAGGAAGTACAGAGAATTTTTTCCACTGAGGTACAAGGAGAGGTCCTGTCATGATATCCTCAGACTGTGTCACTCTTGTTATCAGGTATTGATTGTCATCATCAGCGACGTCACATCATGACATCAAGTTCATCATCACATCACAATCGTCATCGTGATCATCATCACAATCATCATCACGTCACGATCATCATCACATCACGATCATCACTTCGTTTGACTTTCATCATTCCTTCATCACACATCATGACCCTCTCAGACGTACCTCCAATTCTGCGAAGTTCGCAGAGAAGAGTTGGCCACCCAACTGAACGCACCTCTACAAGGAAATGGAAAGCAAGTCATCGTCGATCGCCGACTCAAACTCGCACAATCTCTGGCGAAACAACTCTTATCCAACAGCAGCAGGGCTCGCATGAGTGAAGAGAGAGTGAGAGAAGCCAAGGTAGAGAGTTGATGGAGTTGTTTGGGTCGCAGCTGTCGTCTGAGACATAGACAGGAACACGTGGCACATTACCTGAAGAAGAGATTGGAAGATGTAAATGAGATGGAAGATGTAGAGGAGGTGTTGAAGATGGAAGCGACGAGACCCAATGAAGAGTATCTTCCACACGAGGCGCTCGTGATGCAGGTGTTACATTCTGATATGGATACAGAATCACTGACATTGTCTCCAGAAGTATGAAGATCCGACGGATCTGAATCAATTCGTCAAAGAATGGAGGTATCTGTTTCTGAGGACAATGCAACCTCGATTCATGCCACATCATTGGGATCCGGAAAGACCATTAGAGGAATGCACCTTCGTTCCATGGTATAGATCCACGTCTACATCATGATGTTCTGATCGAATGAAACAGGAGGGAGGGAAATGTACCTAAGAGTGCATCGTTAAAGAGATGGATGAACGAGAAAGGGATCCTGTTGGAAGACACAGCTAATGAAATGAAATGATTTAGACGTCGCTCATCTCTGCCAACATGGATGCCCACGTAGTACATCTTCCGCACGAGCGGCAAGTGTTGTAGTTGTCAGATTTCAATTTTGCATCATCATCATCGGAAAGAACAAGAGGAGCAGATGGAAGGAGGGAATCAGCCACCTCAGTTACCCGTGAAGGTATCACGACCCGTCCCTTCAGCACCTACACCAGGGGCTAGACCATCAATGGCATTGCCTCCACGACCTCCGGCTAAAATGGCCGGCGAAGCTCTGTCTCCCACACCTCCACAGAGGACACCTCCATCTGTCGCGCAGCGTGCCAAAGGTTTCACAGAGATCGGACCTCCACCGGTCCCTGCTCTTCCTCCACGATACTCCATGGCAGTCAGTCCAAAGATCGTCTCTGAACTCGGTGCATTGTCTCCCAGAATGTCTGTCGCTCTCAGCGCCGAACAACTGAGAACACTCCCTGAACCGCCTGGTAGACCCACCCCGGAGCCACCATCAAAGAGGACCGAAGCTGTAAAAGTAATGCCTCAGCTGCCAAAGGTGATGTGTCATTTGTATCATGTTCCAATTCATAGGGGGAATCGATGATGATGTTGACGTGAGAACAGCCGCCAGAAGGACAATCGAATCCTATAGAGCTACCGACTCCACCGCCGAAAGGAGTGCCGCCAGCAGTTCCTAACAAGCAGAACAGTTTTATAGACAGTGGAGCTGCATCTCCACGCGGAGGTAGTTTCACTCGCCCCGAAGCCACGAAACAATCTTCTGTAGAGGTGATTGGTTACATTATCATCTCCGACGAATCACATCTGACATTACCAGAACATCAACAGCGACGGTCAGAGCTCTGGGTGAGTTTGATAGCAGTTGATACGAACGACACCTCTCACCATCGCACGATCGATGTTCTCAAATGACTGAGTCATTGTCTATAGTGATTCATACGTCAAGTTGAGAACGGGTACTCTATTGAACTCGGCTCCTCCACCTGCTCTGAAGACAACCGCCACATCGAGAGTTCCAAAGAACACAAACTTCTCATCTCCAAACGGCTCCGGAGTCATCTCCACTGATGCCTTCATGGAAGACTCTGTCGCCGACCATTTCAAGGTATGTATACCTCTACATCCTCTCACGTTCTACCGCGTCCACATGATGTCGATGGTCCGATCACGACACGATGATGGAAACAGATGAGAGACTGAATGCGACAGACGGTGGACAATCTGAGTGGAATCATGAAGGAATACGAGAAGAGGTTATCCAAGATGAACGCTGCATCCATGGAGTTGAGCAGCGAGGCCACCGCTCTCTCTGTTTTTCTCAAGAAACACGCGGTCACCATCGGAATGGATACAGACAACGCTGTCATCAAGGAGATCGGTGAGTCACGATCACTTGTTGCTGTGACATCACGATGTGATGGTGTCCATCATGACATCACGATGTGATGGTGTCCATCATGACATCACCTTGGTGATCGTGCGACGTCACATGGAGCATCACGATCATCATCACATCGCGATCATCACATCACGATCTTCATGACATCATCTTCTGACGGAAGACAGCTACATCCATGGGCAGGCTCTCCGAAGTCTTCCGCTATCTCGAGATCATCCGCGATCAGGTGCGTCCCATCTACAACGTTGTAGATTGACCCCCCGCAGTGTCTCAACACCGGACAAGAGGGAAACTCGAAGGACTTCACTGAATTGATCTGCCAGCAGATGAAGACAAAGAAGAAGAAATTAGACGACATCGGTTCACAGTCATACAGTCTATCGAAGCGGTTGACGGACAACATGAAGAAGAAGGCAGTCAACGTTGTGAAAAATTCAGAGGTGAGGTTGAGCTGTGACTGTTTGGACTGAAGGGAGCAGATGGAGAGGGAGAAGGAGGATTTGTTCAGGCAGTACGTCAAATTGGGGGCGGAATACGAGGCGGAATTTCAAGTGAACGTAGATATGGTGTGTTGGAAGGCACTGGAGAGGTTGTGCTCGACCGCAGAGAGCAACGGGAAATTTTACAAATTGGCAAACGACGCGTGTGAGTCCATCATACCCGATATCGAGCAGAGCAAGCAGCGTATCATCGAGGTGATTTTATTTCATTTTATTTATCATCTACAACGATTGAACGGGAGCAGCAAAAGGGAGAATTGTCCACGAGGTTGAAGCAGTGGTCCGACGTCGTTCACGAAGTCGACATCGACATCAAAGAGACCGACGGTGAGATTCAAATTTCAAATATCGAATTGAGCGGGAAACAGAGGGCAGGCTGAAACAACTGAAATGGATGGTCTCACAAGAGAGAATCTTCCACAAGAACATCCAAGACTTCACCAATGTGAGTGTGACGTCACATGACGTCATCCATCTACAACGGTCACGTGACCCACCCAGGTGTACATCAAATCCGCCTGGACCAACCCCACCCTGTGGTCAGAGATCACAAAGGAAGACATGACCACCATGTTCTCCACCATCGAGCCCCTCTACAACTTCCACACGAATTTGTTGGTCAATCTAGAGAACGTCATCAGAGAGTGGCCTTCCAAGAGGCTGTCTGATGTATCTCAAGACATCTTTGGTTTCGGAAGTGCGTACAATGCTTACCTCGTCAGACTACCCTCTGCTGTCAGAACTCTCACCAAGTGAAATTTCGATGAATTTTCGAGGAAAATGTGACGAAGAGCAGGTGTAAGAACGAATCGAAGGCCTTGCAGAGTTTCTTCAAGGTGAGATATCGTGTGAGATGTCTTACCAACCAGCGCAGAGTTGCTCCAGCAAGTGTGATCACGATGTGTTGACCTGTCTGACGCTTCCCGCCAAAAATATCGGAAAATACCCGGAATTTTTGAAGGTGAGAGGAGAGAGGGGGTTTCATTCAAATGAAACAGAAATACATCTTCGAGGCCGACGTACACGGGGAGGATGACAGTAAGACGTCATCTGTTTTAGATGAGATATCTTCGTTGGAGTGTGAGCTGTCGAAGTCGTGTGGTAAGGCCATGGCTGCACACGTGAGAGAGAATATATCGGGGCTGGAGGTGATTTATTTCATTTTATCTCGTCTTTCCACAAACGACCACCCGTTCATCTCATCTTATTCATTATCATGTATATCAGCATTTCATCATCATGTATATCGTTTTATATTCTGTATTTAATTGTTCCAGGACGATGTAGATTGGGACACGAGAGAATACATCACAGAGGGTGAGATCGATGACATCATCATGACATCATCATGACATCATCATCAGGTCACCTGGGGATGCAGACGGGAGGCCACGGAAAAACGGATAATCACGTCTTTTTATTCTCAGACTGTGTCATCTACACGAAGAAGTCCAGTGATTCAAAGAAAACAGACAAATTCGAGGGAAAGATCGATTTAAGAGGAATTTCCATCAAAGATGATTCGTCACCAGCGTTCGTTGTAGTGGCCGGTGAGTTTGATGATGATGGTGATCGGTTGATGATCGATCACCGATGGACGTGATCATGATGCTGATCGCAACGCAGATAATTCCGTACAATTTCAGATCATCACGGCAAACAACGAGACATTCGTGTTCAGTGCACCGACGCGAGAGGTGCGAATCCACTGGGTTTCCTCACTTTCAAAGGCTAAGAAAGCTGCCGATCGCCGAAGAGGTGATCACCTTTCCTCGTTCTTCTCTTTTTTTTTCATCCTCTTTTTTCCTACTTTCTTCCATGTTTTCTTTCACTTTCTATTCTCTTCACCTTCTTTCGCTCACTTTTTTCTTTGACTTTTTCACACTTTTTTCTTCCTCACTTTTCTTCAATCCCCTTTTTCCTTCCTCACTTTTCTTCAATCCCCTTTTTTCTTCCATTTTTTATTACTCGCTTTTTTCTTCCACTCTTTTTTTCTAACTCTGTCAGGCTTCGGTGTGTCCATCAAGACCCTGATGACATCTACAACGGAGATGGGCAACGATCTCCCCTCCTTCATCCAAGAGACCATCGATATCCTCACCGAGAGGGTCAACCAGGAGGGAATCTTCCGTTTATCCGGCAACCGCAAGGACATAGACAACCTCAAGCGAATGGTCGACGCTGGGTCGGAGATTTCGTTCGCGGTGGGTGGTCATGTTCCGGTTCGTTCACTGAACGAACGAGCAGGACAAAGATACGCACTGCCTGACTGGCTTCATGAAGATGTGGTTGAAGGAGCTGCCCACCAGCATCATTCCCTCCAACGTCTGGGGCAAGCTGTTCGAATGTGGGGGATATCGAGCGTACAACCTTAAGTCCTGACTCGTTGTAGATACGGATAACGGTAATCTAGACGGAATTCGGTTCATCTTCGAGAGATACGAGAGATATGAGAGGTTCACCACGCAGGCCGTGTTCAAGTTACTGCAGCTGGTCGCGGAGAACAGCGGCACGAGCAAGATGCAATCTTCGAATCTGGCCATCGTGTTCGGACCTCTGTTGTACAGAGAGGATCTGTCCAGCAATCTCTCTTCTGTCTTTCCAGTCATCAGTGTGTATCTTCTCATAGACTGGACATCATCACTCCACACGATCAGATCACATGATCAGTCATCATCACAACACTTGTCTCATCACTACATCACATCCATCATTGCATCACATGATCACATCACACACGATCACATCGCCTGAGATGAACACAGTCAATCTGATCGACAACTACAACATCATCTGGAAGAACGTAGAAGGTCAGAGGACAATACGAACGGCCCAACCCAAGAAGAGGTGGAGCAACAGCAAAATCTCCCCCTCTGATGACCTCACCATCTCGACCGGTGAGGTACCTCTAAAGTCAATTCATGTGACACGACGACAGGGACATCCTCTACAGACGCTTCACTGTCTATCGGTCTGGCCGATGTGGTTCGGCAAGGGGCTTTGACAAAGAAGGGAGCCCAGAGGAGGAACTGGAAGGAGAGATGGTGGGCACAAATATTCGGTCCTCCCCCCTCACCACCACCCAGGTTCGTTCTGAAGAACAAGTTTTTGTACTACTTTGCGTCGAGGAAGGACACGGTGTCGAAGGGTGTCATCACGTTGGTGAATGCAACAGTGAACGTGGGGAATCGAAGAGATAAGGAGTTTGGATTCTCTGTGGCCACGCCAGACAGGGAGTTCTTCTTGTGTGCCAAATCGGAGCAGGAGATGCAGGAGTGGATCAGAGACATTCGATCTTGTTGTGTAATAGAATAAACTGTATAAACGGAGGATCGTTGCATAGACATGGGAATGAGGATGTCTCTGAAGTAGAATGCATGTCGTCACTTGTAATCATGAGATGTTGGTGTGGAAAAGGATGCATTGTAGATAGATATTTACTTCGTTTCGCTGAACAGTGTTCAACTCACCAAACCTACCCGATGCAACGTACTCATTATTCACCCCACAGTAGACCAACAACACACCAACAAGATGGCAGCTGAGAACACCAACAAGCCCACCGAAGAGCTCCGCACATTCCTTCTCTTCCCTGGCGTGAACGGAACATCGAAGGATGCTCAATACAAGGGATACTTTGAAATCAACTCCATCCAGGTGAGATGTCTTACACCTCACATCGTCTCATGTGAAATCAGTGGGGACTTGGACTTGGAATCAGCAGTGGAAGAAGATACAGGAGAAACAATGACGAGCCCGAACAGCCCGTCAAGTTGGATGAGTTTGGTTATCCCGACAGGTGCACTATTACACCATCCTCGAATGACCATGTTCTGATGTGCATTTTCAGAGAGGCCAGTTCTCCCTCCGTTTCTGAGATCTCCCTAACAAAGAAAGCTGATGCTGAGTCTCCCGCTCTCATCTGGGGAACACTGACGAAGAAGCCCACCGATCTCGTCACGATCGATATCGTCAAGAAGGTAGATGGAAAATGGGTTCCTACCACCAGATAGTGAGTTGTCTCGACCATTATGCATCTGACTCGCGTGTCAGCCTGCTGAACAAAGTCTTGATCAGTGGTTTCTCTCTCAGCTGCGGCGAAGCAAAGAGACCGAGTGAATCGATCTCATTGAACTATGGAGGATTGGAGATTGTCAGCTTCACCGAAGATGGAACACCACACACCTCTGTTCACTACCACTTGCACACTGAAGTGACCACTCTGAAGAAGGGAAGTAAATTGGAGGAGGTAGACAGACACGTCCCAGTGAAGAAGGAGGGAGATGATGATGGATATTAAATAAAACTGTGATTTTCATCGTCCGTCTCTCACACCGTTAGTGAAGTCGTCCTAATAGACAAACCTGTGGTGGTATCAATACCGTGTGACACAGAGTGTCATACAACACCACATTGTCTACAACCACATATTTCACTCTGCACATCCGATCACCAAGCAGATGGAAGAAGATCTCTTCGGCGAGAAGCAGGTGTGGAGTGACAATCACACTCTGACTCACACGTGTCAGCTGTCCTCTGCAACTCATTCTCAGTGGAGTGTTACCATTCCACCCACTTTCACCTTTCCTCTAAAATCGAATCCATCGACACCTATCACCATCCATCAGAACCACAAGGTGAATCCGATGCATTTGATTATGATTGACATCTACAGGGAGTCGGCGAGCTCGGTACTCGTATATGGGATGGTGCTGTCGTTTTGGCAAGGTGAAAGCGTCACATCGTCCGTTCAATCTCTATGACATTCTAAAGATGTTTCAGATTTTTAGAGAAGCAAGGCAATGATTGGCACAAAGGAAAGAAAGTCATCGAACTCGGTAGTGGTACGGGTCTAACCGGTATCGTCACAGCCGCCGTGAGAATTTGACCTCTGTTAAATCATCTGATCTGACCCTAGTGTGGGGCATCGATCACCATGACCGACAAAGCCGCTCTACTTCCCCTCTTACGGTACAACGTCCAACAGAACTCTGTTCATTATCCTCATGTGATGAAGAACACCACGGTGGATGAGCTTTTGTGGGGGGACGACACACCAGCATGGTCAAAGTCCGACATCATCATCGGCGCTGATCTGACGTACGACTTTGAAGACCTACCTCTTCTCATCAGAACCATGTCTTCTGTTCTATTACCAGGTACGTTGTATTCTCTCGTCATCGAACGACGACATCAACCGCAACATCATGATGAAGCCGCTGCTGACAGTGACATAGGTGGGAGAGTCTATCTGGCCTACGGTGAAGAGAGAGCTGCCGTGCCAAGTTTCTTCGAACAGATGAAGGAGAGCGGTTTCGTATTGAAAGACACGTGGAAAGAACTAGACGCGAGTGATATCAAGATGCCTACTTTCACTGTACATATCTCCATGTGGGAGAGATGATGATAAATTTGAATACTCCAAGCGATGAACGAACGACAAACTTGTTTCTGTCTAAGGTAGAATGTGTGAGTAGTTAAGAGTGTAATCCCGTTGAATGTGTGCTGTTGTGCCCTTGGTTTGAAAATTCTTCAAACGAAAGAATAAAATGGAGAGAAAACATTTCACCACACATCACATCACATCACGCAATGCCCGTGCTTCCGGATTACCTTCAGAAGTATCTGAAGAAACCAGAATCCAATCAACCTGAAGACGTCGTCAAACAAAAGAAGAGAAAGAAGGGAGTAGCTGCGGTCAACAATGTGATCATCAAAGACGATTCGGCCGTCGTCGCTCCTTCTATAGCTGTAGAGAAGAAACCACCCAAACGGAACATACCAGGAATCGAAGATGGTATGGAAATGATTTCTACATCAAGCTGACGTTCATCATGCAGATGAGCCAGAAGAAGATAGACCACAGATCGATAAGATCATAGAGGAGAGAAAGATTAAAGAATTCAAGATCGGATCTGCCTCAGACGGCTCTGGATGGACTGTAGTGAATAACAAGAAGGAACAACCCACAAAGAGTGAGGCCTCCCTCTCTTCTCACACATGATCTCCATGTATCCTGACTTGAAATCACCAGGTAGTAAGGACAATGAAAATAACACCGATCAATCACCACCCAGAAGATCCAGAAGCGATTCAGCAGGTGCCAGATCATCGACCATCCATCCCGATTGACTCGAACAGATGTATCACCCAAGCGAAGAAGAACTCAACCAGATGCAGACATCTCCCCTCCACGCCGCAACCGAGGAGGAGACATTTCACCACCCAGGAGAGGCAGAGATGGAGACATCTCCCCACCCAGAAGAGGAAGGAGTGATGACACATCACCTCCCAGAAGAAGAGATAGAGACGTGTCACCACCCAGAAGGGGCAGAGATAGAGACGTATCACCACCCAGGAGAGACAGAGATAGAGATGTATCACCTCCTAGGAGAGGAAGGAACGAAGATGTATCACCACCCAGAAGAGGCAGAGATAGAGATGTATCACCACCCAGGAGAGGCAGAGATAGAGATGTGTCACCACCCAGGAGAGGTAGAACACAAGACACCACACCACCCAGAAGAACAAGACACGATCAAGTGTCACCTCCTAAGACAAGTAGAACTGAAGACATCACACCTCCCAGAAGAGGAAGGAATGAAGACATCACACCTCCACAGAGAAACAGAGAGAGAGTACAACAAGATTCAACTCCACCCAGAAGAGAGGCCACCCCAGACGATGACGTCATCATACGTCACGACTCTCCCTCTACTCCCCCCTACACCTCAACCTCTGCAACATCTCCATCACATGCTAGACACGATTCAGACAGTGAAGAAGAGAACGACCGCAGAGTCAGACACGACTCTGATGAAGAAGATGAAATCGTCGAGAAAAAGGTGAATTCTCTTCATGCGTTGTAGATTGACCCAAACAGCCGGTCACGCCACCCAGTGAGAGCTCGAAGAGGGAGGTGAACAATCAGAATGGGTCATCAGAAGCACCCGTAGTGCCTCAGATCAAGAGAGGTCTGGTGCAAGCGGAGGACATCGTGCAGAATCTGGAAGCAAAGAAGGCAGCAGAGAGGGCGGCATTGGATCGCATGTCTGATGCAGACAGAGGGAGAGATGCAGAGACGGTATACAGGTGATCATCATCATCATCGTCACCGTCATCATCGTGTCGAGATCATCATCGATCCAAGATCATCCATCATGTTCGATCATCAAGCCACGATCATCATGATGTCACGATGGACGATCATCATCATCGTGATCGTGATGGACGAGATGAGAAGAGCTGAGGAGGAAACTGACGGAATGAAACAGAGATAAGAAGACGGGACGTAAGATCGACATGGAGGCAGAGAGAGCCGAGCAACAGAGATTAGAGAAGGAACGTGCGGAGCGTCTGGCCGTGATGGAAGAGTGGGGAAGAGGTGATCATCATCATCATCACCCTGATCAGACGATCATGATGATGCCAACGATCATGATGATGTCAACGATCATCACGACCGATGTCTTACACTGATTCAGGTCTGGCACAGAAGAACGAGAGAATAGAACGTTGGATGGAGTTAGAGAAGGAGAAGAGCACCACCTTTGGGAGAGCGGAGGATGATACAGAGATGAATGAAGATCTGATGAAGATCGAGCACTGGGGTGATCCAATGGCAGCCATGCTAGCAAAGAAGGTGAAGACATCAACTGTCATGATCATCACCAACATTGCCTATCATCGTCTGATTCCATCATCATCATGATCAATCTCATCGCATCATCCATCACAAAGATATAATTCTGAAACAATGCAGGCGAAGAAAAAGTCCAAGAAAGAGAAGAAGGAGAAGAAGGAGAAGAAAGAGAAGAAAGAGAGAGGGGAGAACGTGGGCAACACAAAGATCAAAGTACCAAAGGAGAGGAGATGGAAGGGTTATCCTCCTGCCAATCGTTTCAACATCCTTCCTGGAAATGCATGGGACGGTGTAGATCGCTCGAATGGCTTCGAGAAGAAGTTGTTGACGAGGGAGGGAGAGAAGATTGCCATGAAGGAGATCGCATACAAGTGGTCCGCTGCGGACATGTAATGAATCACGTCGTTCATCGTTGTTCTTATCGTTCGTCTCCTCTTCATCACGATGGAGGTTGAGATGAGATGTGATGTGATCTCGATGATGATCGTGACGGAGTCGAGCGGTGATCATCTGTGAAGAAAAACGCGACTCTATCGTTTCCATCTATCTATAAAAACATCCATCGCATCCCATGATCACACGATCGACATGCAAATGATGAACACTCTCGTCTCTTTTTCTCCTTTACCAATCCGGTTTCTTCTTCTCTAAGAAGGCAGACAGCCCGATCTTCCCCTCCGGTGACGCTCTCGCCGACGCAATCTGTCTCGCAACGTATTCTTTCGTCTCTGGGTCATCGATGGACATGTCACACACTTTGGAGATCAAATCTTTGCAGAGGCGAGTGGCTTGTGGGCCGTTGGAACAAATCTCGGCGGTGACGCGTTCGACTTGTGCGTCTAATTCTTCCGGCGTCTTGTAGGACTCCTGGATGGGATCAGTGATGATCATCGTGATCGTGATCGGATGATGGTGCTGATCATGATGATGAAGAGATTGGAGATGATGTGAGCATCAGATCGGTCGTCTCATGCTTTGATGATGTGTTTGATGATGGATGGAATACCTGGATGAGACCGATGGATTTGGCCTCGCTGGCACCGAATCTTCTTCCAGTCAGGAAGTAGTGAGAGCAGTTGCCTATTCTATCTGTCAACAGACACGATGATGATAATTGGATCATGAGATGCAATCGATGGTGATCACCTCTTCCTATCTTCTCCATGACAAAAGGTGAAATGACGGCTGGTATGAGACCGATCTTGACTTCAGTGAAACCGAACGTGGCGGTCTCGATCGAGTAACCGATGTCGCAGGCAGCTACAATACCACTGCCACCTCCCAGAGCAGCTCCGTTGATTCTTGCAATGACAGGGAAGGGGCATCTGTGGAGGGATGAGACGTCTGAATGGTGTATGAGTGAACGTCACCTCTTGATGGCGTAGATCATGTCGAATAATTGGAGAGAGTCTCTTTTGTTCTCCTCTTGAGACATGCTGGC
The DNA here is from genome assembly GCA_003024175.1 of Planoprotostelium fungivorum. Classification (NCBI taxonomy): domain Eukaryota; phylum Evosea; class Variosea; order Cavosteliida; family Cavosteliaceae; genus Planoprotostelium; species Planoprotostelium fungivorum. The sequence goes on along the minus strand of MDYQ01000051.1, from coordinate 106,401 downwards.
CATCCTCTTCATCCAATTGAGATCGGCTCCGGCAGAAAATGAAGATCCGGCACCGGTGATGACGCAGCAGCGGTAATCTTTGGAGGAGATGTGACGGAATGCAGATGTGAGTTCTGCGATGAGTTGTTCGTTGAAGGCATTGTGTACGGCTGTGCGTTCTATAACGACTCTGACCAAATGTTTGTTCTTCTCATCTGACTCCAGACGGAGGAATTCAAATGTGGGGGGTGATGTGGGATCAGAATGTGTCGATGACGACATATCACGACGGAGGGGTGCGTTCAGGGTTGGGTGGATGAATCGGGTTTCTCTTGAAAGAACAGACAGACAAGGTGATAGTTGTGATGCCGGGCTGCAGACAGGTCTTCTGAACTGTCTGAGTGGAACAGACCTCTTGACACGAGTCACAGAAAATGTCGTGGAATTTAAAGAAGAGAAGATGGTCGCCCTGGCTTTCATTGTACCGTGACGATGGTGATGATCCTCTTTCCTTGTTACAAACGGATCTACAACGCTCTTTTTCTCGCATTTTGAGAAACGAAAATAGAACGGGGCTTAGGAGCTGATGTCATGTCTGGCTTCGAACGTCTCACTGTATACCTCTTCATCCTGTACTGTATATATCCATGTGTAGTTAAAGGTGATGCATCGGTATTTCATCGCGATCGATCTCAGATTTCGCAGCATCTACTCTCAAAGTGGATTGCGTGGCTGTGGGCGTGAGTCAAACTAGTTGAATGTGTTTCAAACTGACATGAAGAAGAGCACACAGACAACACTTCAGAGTATCACCGTCTATGATCTGTCCGCCCCTCGAACGATCGGCATCTTTCGTTCCTGTGAGAGCGTGGCGAGGTGCAGCAACGTCACAATCGCTCAAGGAGGTATCTGTGGTTACTACACCACATCAACAACACAGAGACGCTTGGTCATCACCTACGATCAGACGGACAGATTCTATTTTGTATTGGCCATCGGATCACAGACCATATACATCGACAGTCAAGTCAACCTCCAGAACGGTGAGTCTCAGACTCGGTTCTGTCTCTGAATTTACAGGGGCTATCTACGCGATCAACAATATCTCCAGCTTTCCTATCATCGATACCTGTCTGACCAGCACCGGCTGTCTAGACTGTAAGACGTTGAAAGCTAGTAACTGCGGTTGGTGCTCCGAACAAGGAGACGGGGTCTGCCTCAGTGGTAGCGCCAGATCTACCAGCAACGTTCCCTGTCAGAGTTATTCCTCGGATGGTATCTGTTCGGGTATCTGTCCCACCATAGGTTACTATGGTGTCACTTGCAATCAGTGTGAGAGCTTTCTCGACGTCACATTTGTGCTGACGATCGCAGACGACTGCTACGGTGTACCGAGCACGCTCAGTCAGCAAGTGTGCTCTGGACATGGTACCTGCGTGGCGCCAGATACGTGTAGTTGTTTTGATGGTTACGTGGGTACAAACTGTGGAATCGGTGCGGTCAGTTACGGTACTACGTGCAACATAAAGGGTCTCGAATATCTGGGACCTAGTGGAGGAACGGTCACTTATCCCGTCACCATGGATGTCATTTCGGCCAGACAGGTGATGATGAGATGTGGTGTGTCAGGGGAGGAGCTGACGAGGTCAGTATGATCTCATCGAAGTGAATCTGTTCTTCACCACCATCAATGCCAATTTCAATTGGTCCATCGTCACCATCAGTGGATCGGCCACGGCTCTGACTTCGGTATCAGATTGTCCGTTTTCGGTCACAACGAACGGTTATACGTCCCAAACTGCTTCCCAAATATTCCAAGTCAATTCTCCCGGCACCGTGAGCCATCATCACATCATCGATCACGACCACACTTCACCATCTCACACAATTTACAGATCACTTTCGGCCTATCCACCGTCGGTTCCTCTGGAATCCTCAGTGGCATCAAAATGGTCGGCCGCATTCTAAATCCCGACCTCGCTCTTAGTGAGTTTACATCTTCACTCATCCTCTCATCTCTGCAGATTACACCAGTCGTAACCGCTGTTCCCCCATGGTGATACCACCGGATTATACGTTCGTCAGGAATTGGTACGAGACGGTATCGATCAGCGTGAATGCAGGAGATATCATAGAAGTTACGGCGAACCTCTTCGTGAAGAATACAGTCACGTCGCCCACTCTGACGACTACGGCACTGTCGTATCAGTTGGTCAATCTGGAGGGTATTGCCTTTGAGATAGGAGGAGGTGGGTCACGATAGATCAGCTTCGTTATATATCGATCGATCTCCTCTGTTTGTAACATTCAAAGATGTGAAGTCACGTGTACACGAAGAATGAATGGATTTAGGTTGTCCGGAGACCGTTGGAAACCTTTTGGGACAGTCCCAAAATACGAGGTCCTTCTTCCAGGCGAGTTCGAGCGGTAGAGCCACCTTCGCACTTCGCATCACTCCGGGAAATTTCAACAGCGGCCTTGTGTACATCTCGGCCGTACAGATCGTTGCAAAGACGACCACGAATAAGGTTCAAGGTGAACTTGACCTCTGAGAGATCAACGACTGAGATATTTTACAGTGACCAGCAGCTGTAATCCAGGATATCCAGCGAGGAGCCTCAACTGGGCCAGCCCCTTCACGGTGAACGGTACCTTCTACGACACGGATGCCATGGTGACCGTATCTTACGTCGGGGTTGCCGCTAGATTTGTCTGGCTACCATTGATCGATTCGAATACGCTGGATTATTCTGGCGCCACCTGTGATAAGAAAGTGGGACAAGTGTCTACCAGCCTGAATCACATGACCGTGGATTATCTGTATTTCAACGCGAAGCCAACCACGGTGGGCCTGACAGATTACGCTTTCGACGCTGCAGATCCTACTGCGGGAAACCTCACGAACATCAAAGTCTTTATTGAATTTTTCAATCTACAACGACCGAGAGCGGGTAACAGTCCCACTCTCAACGTCTATCTAGTCTTAATCGGTGAGGAATAGATCGTTCACCGAATGATTGACGGTTATCAGGCAACGGTTCGTACGTACCGACCGCCTCCATCTCCACTGCAGTCGCCGCAGTGATGCGTACGAACGTAACGCGAGTCATCGTCAGTCCTCACGTTTATGGAAGAGCTTTCAACACCACGAGAGGCTCAGCTTATACCATCATGGTGAGACTTCCACGCGGGGTGGAACGTATGGCTGACAGCGGCAGATGACTGTGGCGGGAGCGTCACAAGACCAGACTGCGGCGGCTCAACTCATGCAGTCTTTCTCTAATGCAGTCGACTCATCGAATCCCGAATTGAATTCTTTCAACCTGTTCAGTTGGTATTACACGAACGACAGCAGCCTCAATCAGGTGATATTCACATCCTCTACGTGAGACTCTCCCTCAACCTCTCAGAAATATTACGAGCCTCCAGTGTATACCCCTCCCTGTGGCGTGGTGTGCATCAGTCTGGTTGCCGTATTTGGCACGATCTTACTCGCCGCCGCCATAGCGGGGATCACGATCTGGATCATCCGAAGAGACAGACTTCACGCCCAAGTCCGTCAGTTCAACGAATCGAAGAAGGACGCCAACAGAGACACGAAGATCACAAAGAGAGAGCCGAAGACTCCAACGGATAGTTTTCGCAACGAGAAGGAGGGGGCGAGGAGGGTGAAGAAGGAGCCCACACCAAAGACACGACACGGAGATGCATATGCGAGGAGATCGCAGCCGGTGAAATGATGTGATGAGCAGCATCAGTTTGGTATAAATGTATGAATTGGTAGATGTTGTTGTGAAGTGTTGTGATGATTGTGGTGATGATGGGACGATCGTATGGTGTGACGGTGTTCGATTCTACAAATTTATTCAAATCGTCACGTGTGTATGTACATGGATGGTCTGGAGGTTTACAATGTTTACATCTGCCACTGATCGTGAAGTTCTTCAAATAGACTGATCACGAGCGGGCTGAGTCGATCATTCCCGGGGGATAAGATGAGGTCTAATAATTTCCCCTCGTATCTCTCCCAAGGTCCTTCAGCTCGTTGCTTCTGAAAACGAGTCCCCGTCTGCAGAATTCAATGAGCACAGACATTATATCATCGATCGTATGTATACAGACCTGCATGATCTGAGGTGCCACGGAAGTAGAAGAGAGTTCGAAGGAGGTAGAGGCGGCGTAGGCCAAGAGATCTGCACCCGCATGCAGCCGCAGCAACAATCGCCAGCGGTTGTTCTGTATGGTGATTTGTGGCAGTTTGACGTTGAGCCGAAAGGGATTGCTGGTGATGGCTTGTGGTGTGTATTGGTAGGCCGAATGCTTCAACACATCATCCAGTGTCCCATACTGCCCTTGAACGATTGACGACGGAATCAGATCGATGTAGAGGAGAGTTCCTCTTCTCTGCGCCGTCTGGTACAGTTGTGGAGTGAAGTGTATGTATGGGATGGCACCGCTTTCTCCTTGACAGTGTCTTCCGATGGTCTGTGTGCTGGCGAGTTTCTCCACGTTTGCCATGTCGGTGCTGATGTCTTCGTGTCTGTGATGAGTTCGATTTGACTCTCTCCACGACCTTTTCGAGTTCGTTCACGGTTATATCTTCTTCGTGGTCAGGGCCCTTAAGAAGGCCCAGCGCCATTTATCCGAAGGTTCATTTATTCATCCGCCGAATAGAACTCGGAATCGCTCGACCCTTCTGATTGTTCCGTCTGAGTACCTGCGTGACTCTCTGCTGCCGCACTTTCCTTATTTATATCCTTCTCCAGGTCGTCAGGCAGCAGCTGCGGCGTGTTGAAGTAGCTGCCAATTTCTTTTGACCTTTGGTTGGGTATAAAATTGCCCCTGCCCGCTCGTTACGCGATGCATTTTGACATCTTCTCCCTCACGGTTTGGAGGAGGTGCTACCATCTAAAGTCGACCGAGAGAGAATAGAGCCTGTGTGAGATGTTCGGATGTTCATGGGGGAGCTGATGACGGGGGAACTGTGGTCGTGTCATCCAGATGGAGGTATTGTTCCTCTCACCTGATGATGAGACGTAAGTTCCTCTTATCTTCTAAACCTCGTCGCAGGACTTTGAGTCGGCGTGGTAGATTCTTTCGAACACCTTCACAACGTTCGCCGAGCTCGCTGCTCTGCTCGTCTAAGAAGCAGTGCATGGCATCACTTCTAGATTGGAATGCCTCTCCACGATCCCCTTGTAAGATGCAGTCACCCACTGCAACGTCTTAAGAGAGATGACGTCATGTGAGATGGTGGGCACCTCTCGGATGGTGATGGAGGATGTTGTCGATTTCATTGAATTCCTCCACCCAGCCAGAGAGGAATTCTGATTCAAATAACTACCCCACGGTGGTTATACACGGGTCGTGGACCATAGATATAAGATATCACCTCAACGGAGCTCTCAATGCCCAAGTTTAATCGACTCTTCCATCTTTCGAGATCACTCAACCTCTTCGCTTCTTCTTGGGCGGCCTTCCTCTGTCTCGAAGAGAGTCAATGCGAGGTGATGTGGGGATGGATGATTCACCTTACGTCCTCTGCATCGGCATTGGCAGACCAAAAGTCCATCTCAGAGTTATAGTCCGCTGGTTTCGGATCATCCAAGGCTTGTCCATCGCCTTCACTCCTCGTCTACAGACACGTCACGACTCGATGCACATTTTCATCGTCGTGAAGAAGGCTCACATTAGATGTGTTGTGTGGAACTGGTACGTCCACTTGTATGCCACGTGCATTCGTCTGACCCTCTCTGTACGTGTTGATGATCTGTGGTGCAAAACTGGCGAAGGAGAGACGTCCTTGTGGTGAAGACGACAGAAACGATCTCGACTTTCCGTATTGTGCCTGATATGACCCTGGAGAGGTGCCAGATGGCGATGTGATCGTTATGCTTGTGGTTGGTATGGGTATACTCGTCTCCCTCTTTGGTATGTGAATGCCGGAGCGTGGTTCAGGTGAGACGACGCCGGGCTTCATCTGTATGATGCATCTGCTGATGCGATGTGTTACAATTTTTCGTGGAAGATTTTATACCATCCCCATACGCACCCATTCCATCGCGCGTGTCCTTCCGTTCACAGCATCTTCTCTCCTCGATCCTCCCAACGATAGAGAGACGTCCATCATGACAGAAGCGGGACCTCTATCGGCCAGTTTCACGGAGTACATGTTGAAGAATCCCGGACAGACATGGAAGGATATTGGCCAAGATGAGCCAATCATGCCTCATCTCAAGCCAATAGAGGGCATAGATTCGCATGCGGCAGCTGCCGAAGAACTTCGAGCACAATTCGCTCAATGTCCACCATGGGTGAGAAGACAGAAACACATGGGAATAGGATACCTTCTTCGAAGGCCACAGAACTGCCGTATCATTTGTTGCATCATTCATATCACCTTACGTGCGGCCAACTGCTCACTCTCGACAGATCCTCGTCAAATTAAGAGACGAGATGAGAAGGAGGAGACACATCGAACAACAATGGTTGGCCAATTCAGAGAAGATGACCCAATACATGGAACAATTGAGCCTGTGGAAACAATCCGTCACCAAGCAATTAGAGTTACAGAAGGCAAAGAGCTACGATTTTATGACAGAACTCCAACAGAATGTTGCATCTGAGCTGCAGAATCTGAGAGAACAACTCCACGAGAGAGAAGAAGAATTGAAGGCGAAAGACGCCCTCCTGCTCGAGAAGGAAGCCATGATCCGCGGCAAAGGTGGGAGATTCGATGTCCTGGAATGCGATGATAATCGTCGCAGGTAGCAAGATCAACCGGCTCACCCAGATGATGGCCAACAGCGACACGTCATTCATGGTGGCCGCATCACCTGCCAACCTCGGATCGGTCATCGATCCTGAAGATCAATTCATGATCTCCGATTGGAGGGTGCGCTGGCTCGACCCCAATCTCCGTCCCCTCTATCTAGTCCAGGTGATCGATCCCCGCTCCCCGCATTTTTTTTACCTCCACAGCTGCTCTTCAAACCAGAGTTTCCCGTCTTAGGCTGCATCTTAGACAATGGAATTCGAGTGCAAGACGATTTCATCTCTGCCCTGTTGAACATGGCTGAAACGAGGAATGACACATCGAGACTCTTCCGTTACATCATACGTCATGAAGTCGACGACACGAGTGAGTCTCATCCTCATGAGCGAGAAATCTCGCGGAAAACTCACGTCGTACAGAATTCGATGCGAAGGAGACACTCTTCAGAAGTAACACACTGGCCACGAAGATCATGACCATGTACACGACCATCTACGGTCTACCCTATTTAACGGAGATCTTGCAACCTTTCATGATGGAGATCACACATTCGAACGAGTCGTACGAGGTGAGTCACGTGACTCGGTCACGTGACCGTAGTGACGCGGACAGATCGACCCCAACCGGAAGAGTGATGGAGAAGATTTAGAGGCGAACATGAAGAAGTTGACTGTTCTCGTGCAGTCGTTTGTGGACAGAGTCATCGGTTCGAAGGCACACATGCCAATGTGAGGAGGAGGAGAGTGGAGAAACTGACGAGTGGCAGGCAATTCAGACAAGTGTGTAATATCTTGGTGGAACAAGTGAGTTTCTCTTTTTCTTTCTCACGATGTGACGTGAAATTTTTTCTTTTTTTTTCTTCTCATGAAAATTTATTTTTTGTTCAAAATTTGCGTCAGGTGACGAAGAAATTTCCCGACGATGCGTACTCTGGTGTGAAGAGTTTCATCTTTTTGAGATACTTCTGTCCCGCCCTAATGACTCCCCCCAAAGAATTCAACACAGGTGATTGATCACTTCTCATCCATCTACAACGAGACACAAATATCGCTACGTGTCAGAGGGAATGATATCGATCATCTACAACGAGCCATCGTTGACGCGGTACAGAGATCCGCGAGACTTCGAGGAGAACTCTCGTCCTGGTTTCCAAGATCTTTCAGGTAAATTTCACCGAAATTTCCCACCTGACGCGCATTCGCAGAATTCAGTCAACGGAGCTGAACTGAAGGAGCCCTTCATGCTGCCTCTGAACGACTTTGTCAAAGCCAACAGCCAACGCCTGAAAGCATTCATCACTGACATCAGCGTGAGATTTCATCTTACGTATGGAGGTAGACTGAACCGAGATCAGACGCTGACAGAAGCCGAGATGTCCACCCCTGTCAAAGCCCTCGATTCAAATGTTGGAACAAACAATTCTCTCAAGTCAATCGAAACCACATTAACCACCATTCGTGAACCTCTCATGGAGAAACTACGCATCATCGATTCGGTCGTCCCCCAGGTGATTTTATTTCGTTTTATTCTTTCGAATTGGGACTGAGGTGTCATGTCAGACGATGAGCTACCGGGTGACATCGAGGCTGAACGTGGTGTGTTCGCTGTTGGGACCGTACAAGAAGGGAGGACTGCAGAAATTAAACATCTCTCTGTCTGATCCACGCGTGGCCGAAGTCATGCAGGTGAGATTTAATTGATTTTATTCTCTCGTGTTTGGGACTGAACGAAACAGTTGATCCTGGAAGAAGATCAACTGGCGATCGAATTTGTAGAGGTGAAACACTTTCAATGATTTTAATTTAATTTACGGTAGATCATGAACCAAGACAAGGAGAGAGACAAATTCTTCTACGCGGTGGTGTTTGTCCTCATGTCTAAGAACCCGAAGAAATTCCTCAAGTTGATGCGTCACTTTATCCACAACGACATCATCGCGGGGGGAGGTGATCGCGTGTCATCATGAACATCTTCCGTCTCACTTTTCTTCAGCTCTCGATTCAACGAGCAAGAGACTTTTGACTCAGTTCTCGTACATGGCTTGTCAAGATATACTCAAGGTAATCACCATGAAGTTCATCACGAGATCATCACGATCATCACGATCATCACGATCATCACCTTATCATCATCACGAGATCAGCACGATCATGATGATGATGATGATGATGATGATCTTGACATGGACATCACTGACATCTAACAGAGTTCTCTCTCTCAACTGATGGACGAGCTCGTCGAGCAGAAGGAAGAGTTGAAGGCGAACAGCGATCAAGCCATCGAACAAGCCCACCGCATCATCCAGTCCTCCATTCGAGCTCTCAACGCCTGCCCCACGTGAGTCATCTACATCGTTGTAGATGAGATAAATCCTCACCTCCCTCAGTCCACTGTCCCAGATCTTGAGATATGCACACGAGGTGAGGAGAGAGATTAAAATGCATTTATCGATGTTTTATTCAGGAACTGTACAACAAGTTCGGTCCCAATACTCCAGCGTTGGTTACCATGGAGATCATCGACTTCTACATTCACAATGTCACTTGTAAGGCCATGGATAATCCGGACGATTACGGCTTAGGTCCTCGCACGACAGTGACAGATGGTGATGATCTCATCTTGAATCATGATGCATCTTCACGTTCCATTGTTCATGATAATATCATATCGTTCATTATCGTACGTTAGAATGATGACAACTGATGTCGTCATCTCATCCATCATCTGCATCACCTGCAACATCTTGCATCGTGATGAGATGAGACGCTGACACGAGACAGCCACGCGGAAGAAGATGAGAAAGTCCATGCAGGCTGTAGGGGAGACCATTCCAAAATTAATCCGCGTCAGCGAAGAAGAGAAATCGAAGGGAGATCTCAAAAACAGCGCCAGAGGTCAACAAGAGATCATTCTACAGATGTTCCAAGTCTGGATGGTACGATATTCCGTTTTAATCCCATTTTATTTCATTTTATTTCTCCCTCCTGACTCGAACAGGAGTCGAACCCACAGGAACTACCGGCCCTCATCCACAGCAACAGGATGAACATGAAGGATGCAGTTAAGATCCTCTACAACGCACTGAACGAGAAGCACGGTGCCCTCCAACAGAAGATGTCGGGCATCACGAGCACCGTTCAGATGGACATCTGTCTCGCTGATTTTTTGGACTGCCTCATCTTACGGATGAGAGATGAGAAGTAAAGGTGTAAGAATAAGAGTTGGGCACAATCGTTTGGTCCCGTTCGTTCGGTGAATCGAATTCGTTCACCGAACGGAGCCGGCGGAAAATTCACGAAAATGTGAATTTCGCAGTATTTATTGTTTGCCACTGTTTGTGTTCAACGAAAATCACGATCAGACGAGAAGCGAATCATACACAACGGTAATCACACCAGATCGCAACACGAGACGAGAAGATGGGAGGAAGTAACTCGAGACCGAGAGGAAACTCTTTTCGCCACGCTCAGCCGTATGGAGCGCAGCCACCTACGGCATATGGTCGACCAGTGCCACCGCAGCAGCATGCCGGAAGTGGATTCGTGGCGATCCCAGATAAATACCACAGCTTGACTGAGGTCCAAGATGCGCTGCGTCAGGCAGGATTAGAGAGTTCGAATCGTGAGTCTGATTGAATTGTGAGGAGATCGCTGAGATGATGTTCCAGTGGTCATCGCAGTCGATTACACAAAGAGTAACGAGTGGACGGGCAAGAATTCTTTTGGAGGCAAATGTCTTCACTCGATCCAACCGGGTGCATTTAACCCATACCAAGAGGTGATCGATGATCTTCACATGTGCCATCTTCTTACGTCTTCAAGGTCATCGATCTCGTTGGAAGAACGCTGGAACCCTTTGACGACGACAAATTGATACCAGTGAGTCCCGCTCTTCTATCATTAGACACTGACACACATCCAGGCGTTCGGTTTCGGAGATGTAAGCACGACAGACAAGTCATGCTTTCCCTTCTTTCCAGATCGCGTGGCGGTCGGTGTTCGAGAAGTCATCGATCGATACACCCAAATCACACCCGGAATCACATTGAGTGGCCCGACCAATTTTGCAGCTGTCATTCGAGGTGTGTTGTTCTTCCATTAGACATCTCATCTGACCGTATGACTCAGCCACCATCAAGATCGTTCAAGAATCACAGGGATATCACATTCTCATCATCGTCGCCGACGGACAGGTGCTAATCTCCATCACGATTATCATTCACATGATTGACATCATCATCAGGTGACGAACGTGAAAGACACGACACAAGCCATCGTAGAAGCATCCAATTTCCCCATCTCTATCGTCATGATCGGCGTCGGTGATGGACCCTGGGAGGTGACATCTCATCTCGCATGCAGTTCTAAATGATGCAGCTGATGGAAGAGTTTGACGACAAATTGCCCCAGAGACGATTCGATAACTTCCAATTTGTTCCCTACAACAAAGTCATGTTCAGAGCTGAGAACAGAGAGGTTACGTTTGCCGTCAACGCCTTACAAGAGGTGATGCATGTGTGATGGAGGGACACATGAACTCATGTTCTTTAGATTCCGGACCAATACAAGATCATCCAACGATTGGGTCTGCTGTGATGCATCAGAACTTCATGATGTCACGTGCCATCACTGTAAAAATAAAGATGTTGGTGGCAGCACTCGAACCTTCTTCTCTCTCCTGCCTTTAAGACGAGAACACAGAGCACAAGAAGCTTATCTCAGGTGTATTCACTTCCAACGACCTCTGCGATATCTCTCATGAAGAGCCCGAGATTTTTAGATGGGCAGAACGATGAGAAAAGAAAAGGTCACAGTGACCGTCTTGAAGCACAGTGGCAGTCTGTTCTCCCCGAATACCACATACGAGAGGAACGGAGGCACTCTTTAGAGGCAACAGCTGTCTCTGAATCTTCTGCAGTGACTTTTGTGGCGTTTGTGCTGCCAAACTGCGATCAGTCGGTGAAGAATCCATTTCACAAACCACCTGAACCAAGGAAAAGTGACATACTGCGAGACTAAGTCGTCTGTCGCGACACAAACCGTTTGGAGTGTGCCTCATCATTTCGAACGAGAGCAGCAACATGAGAGGTGTCTCTGTCGTCGTGCTTCTCACCTTGGCTGTGGCCAGCGGTCATCTTGCCGTGTGGAACAAGGGTACCTACGACTGTGGCTACCCCGATCCCAACTCTGACCGTCCAGTCTGGCCTCTGTGGCAGACCGACAAGTGGTGGTGGCACAGCGCTTTAGACTGCAAGCCCAACGGAACTCAGTCGGTGAGCGCACGACATTAAGAGGATACGATATGATGTGATGTGATTGAGGATCGCGTACTGACGGAACCTCACAGATCCCCAGCGGTGGAAGCATCCAACTCGAGCTGGCAGATAACAAGGCATGGACCTCTATGGGACAGGGTCTCAGAGCTAACCCAGACCAAGTGCCTAACCCCTGGAGAAACGTGAACGAGTGGGGAAGTGAGTTCTTCAGCAGATCCGTTGGAAGAGATTGACTCCTCTTAGACATGCATGCCGATCGATACCCCGATGACATCATGGGATGTGCTCTCGCCATCGCTTACAAGAGCAACCGATACCGCGTGACCCCCAAGGACTTCATTGTCTTCTCCGGTACGAAGCATCTTGACGAACTCATCTTCTAACGTCCATCCAGTGGCCCAGGACTGCCCCGCCAGACAGCTCCAGACCTTCCAGGTACACATCTCTCCCCTTGCATCTCGTTTCGTCTCATCCTTTTATTTCATTTTATTCACGACACACAGATCCCTGCCATGCCTCCCTGCCCCAGAGGAGGCTGCCAGTGCACTTGGGTGTGGATCAACAAGTACCATCAGTCGGTAATCACCTCCATCTTCCGTCACATCACGTGATCTCATCTTCTGCAGTACATGTCCCCCTTCGCCTGCAACGTCACCAACGGCGACAGCACCCTCTACGTGAGCTATCATCGTCACCGTCCCAAACTTCGAGTCTCATCTGATCTGTCAGGCCCCCAGGCCCGATATCCCAACCGACTGCTCGAACGGTGGCTCTTGCGTTAGCAGTGCTAAGACTCCCCTCTTCTATGGAGTTCCCACTCAGTCCTTCGCCCCCCTCGTGCCCATCCGCGACACCATCTTCCAGCTGGTGAGTGATGACGTCATCACACGTCATAACGATGTGACAGTCTCCCCGCTACAAGTCCAACTGGGGATTCAACGAGGGAGCTCAGAGTGTCTTCCCCAAGAGACAAGGTGAGACGTCGTCTTTTAGAAGATGGCGCTGACGATGAGATTAGCACGCTTCATGATGGAGAAGGATGTGAAGGAGGAGATGTATTTCTCTAGACCCAACTCTCCCTCCAGAATCGACGTGTCTGCTGGACCTCAGATGGTTGGATTTGACAACCCAGGCGGTGAGGTTTTATTCCCTTTTATTCTTCACTTGTGAGACTCTTCTCATCTTCCAACAGGTGACATCGCTGACGGTTACTTGCCCAACACCAACTCTGCCAACGACTGCCAGACTCAGTGCATCAATAGAACACCTGCTCTCACCGGTCAGTGCTACGCCTGGTCATGGAACACACAGTCGAAGGAGTGCTGGCTGAAGGGTGTTGCCTTCAACCCTGTCAGCGTGAGTGGAAAGAGAGAAGAGTCGTGTGAGCTGATGATGAGTAGAACCCCAACATGATCGCTGGAACAGTCAACAGAATCTGGATCCCCTAAAGAGAGTGAAATGCTGCACTACTGAGAAATAAAACATTTCTTTGACCTTCTGCGTCGTGATGATCGATCCTGAGATGGAAGACAGTCTTCTATGAACTTTGGATTGGTACTGAGGTTGCTTCTATCGATAGATAAAAACAACTACATGTCGTTGAAAGGAAGAGAAAATTCAACTTTCGTTTTACATTCTTGCCGACCATTACGATCGGGTGTCTTCCGAGATGATCAGAGCCAACGGATTGTTGATCTTCTTTCTCTCGATACATTTGGTCTCATGTCTTGACTGCTTCTTCGGAGATCACATACCTGTACCAGCAGAAGATGCATTTCCTTGTCTCTATAATGTGAGAGGAGAACGATCCGAAATGAGAATGATCTATATAGACGAACATCACAGAAGGTACGAAGAGAACCATTTTAGACATCACAAAGAATTCCCTCGACGCATACGTCTTCAAAGACATAGTTCGTAACTCTCCAAAGAGCTATCCATTACGTCACATAAGGTGGACGAGGCATTGCATCTCATTTCATTTGACCTGATTCTTCTGTCAGCGTGGATATTGATCATGAGATCGAAGGGGTGTATAATGAGACATTGGGAAAGGAAATCAACGCGTTCAACTTCTATCAGATCATACAAGACAAGATCTTCACACCCCTCGCCGATGCACACACTCAATTTATCAAACCGGGCTGTCTTGCTTACGTCTTCATTCAACCTTTCACACTTGGTGCAAAGATGGGTATGCTTCACATCGAAACAATGATTGACGTTCAATCAGTTGACGAGAAGTTTGTCATCTTTGCCAAAGCCGCTCAGAACTATCCCAGTTTGGGAACAGACGAGATCACCTTCTGGAATAAAGAGGAGGTGATCACATAATGATGCATGAACGACTGACATCATCAGGTATCTGCAGTGATCGGACAAGAGATCACACACATCGATGGTCTACCGATAATCAAAGCCATCCAAAACTTCATCCACAGATATCCCATGCATTCTAAAGGTGACATCATCCAACCATCATCCACATCATCCATCGATTCGAAGAAAGTAAAAGAGAATAAATGGATTCAGATCCATCTGTCAACTTCAACAAAGCCATACAGATCGACTTCATGTCTAGACAATCTCTAATGGCATCGGGAAAATTGGACCGATACGACATGGAATACACTTTATCCAACGGCAAGAGGGTAACATTCAAATGGGCCGCTCTGTGGTCAGGTGTGCAGAGATCACGATCATCATCATCATGTTGATGATGACTTCAGGCTTCAACGATTACATGTGCGATAACGCAGATTACACTGGTGGAGCTTCTCTCCTTCCCAGTCATGAGACATCTGTGAGAACTCGTCCCATGATGTTCATCACCATCATCATCATCTCACCATCATCACAGGTCACCCCGTTAAAACCAGACAGTGACACTCTCATCTACCGAATCCCTTCTTTCATGTCTCGCATCAACGAAGAACTCTTTCTCAAGTCATGGCGCCTGACGAGAAATTTCACAAAATTGATCGTTGACCTCAGAGGCAACGGCGGTGGACTCGTCTGTGAAGGGATGCACCTCGTTCAGCACCTGGTGAGAATAAAATCATTTTCAAACATTTTAAAGTTTCTCAGACGAGTGCACCTCCACCAGTCTACGTCGATGTCAGGCATTCGAAGTTGGTGGATGAGCTCGTGAGGCTGTCTGGTAACACTTCCGACCAATGGTTCGGTACTGGAGCTTGGCCCGATCCTAAAAATAGCTCCGTAGATTATGCAGACTGGTACGGACCCAGGGCGGTGAGTCGAGATCTATTTTTAGAACTCACACGCTCAGTTGAGGAGGGGTGGAAAAGTCGCGGAATATTCAGAGAAGTTGATGTACACTGGAGCCAGGGAGAAGTCATGCGTACAGTCTCCAAATCCGTGGAGATCTCAGGGAAATTTCGAGCAGGTATACAATGATGAAATTTCACGTCACGTGACCACCATTAGATCCTCCTGTTAACAGATGGTAACTGTGGTTCTACCTGCGCCATCTTTACGACTTTGATGTCTAAGCAACACGAACACGTGAAGACAGTCACCACGGGCGGTCTACCTCATCAGAAGCACATGAGCTTCAGCACCTTCCCCGGAGGTCTGTCCTCTTTATCTGACTGTGCTGATGGTGGCAGGCTTCGTTGTGAACTCGATGACTTTGCCTTCGATCGCGTCGAGCCTCAAAGCAAACGGAACTTTTGTACCGATAGCGATGCCGACTTCAGCGAGTTTCGGGCTGACACTGTTCGAGGTGATCGCATGTGATGATGGGACGCTGGGGTGATGATGAGATAGTTTTATCAAGATGAAGGACAAGAGCTGCCCGACGAGTTCACCTTCTATCCAGCGGATCATCGGTTGATGATGTGGCCGGGTGTCAATGATGATGAAGACAGAGAGTTATACGAACGAGTCGATGCTCTCTTCACATGATAATACAAGCAGAGAGAAATGCAACTTCTTTTCGCTATATTTATCAAATGTTGTTGACAGTGGTTTACCAGAAGACGAGAGGGCTCTTCTTCTTCAGCCACGCGTGGTTCTTAACGCCTGACATAGAGATGCGAGTCATCGGGTCGTTGTCTAACATCTGGCTGAGGAGGTCCCTCGCTGCAGAAGACACGAGAGTCGTGTCGCTGTGGGGGAAGTTGATTTCCAGTCTGATGTTGCCCTGCGCATCTTTTCGATGACGCTTGGAGAAGGGAAAGACGCCAAAGAGGTTGGCGAAAATGGTGACTCCCAAAGACCAGACGTCCTAAAGACATCAGATGAGAAGATGGAGGAGGAGATGGTGAAGGTGCTCACGGCTTTTGTGGGTCTGAATGGTCTACCAGATAAGATCTCGGGTGCACAGTACTCCTTCGAGCCAGAGAAATCCATGGAGAGTTCTTCGTGAGGAAAGGCCTTTGGATCGAAGATGTTACACAACCCAAAGTCGATCAGTGTGGCCATGTTGGCTTTCTTGTCGATGAGTACCTGCAGATTGATCAGTTTGAATGTCTCATCTTCCCTTCTCACGTTCTCTAACTTGATGTCCTTGTGCTGTAACGTTGTCAGATAAATGGAAGGTTGCCGACGTAGTCATCTCACCGCGATACCATTGCGATGCATAAAGAGGAGGGACTTGACGATGCGACGGAAGAGCTTCTTAACGGTCTCCTCTGTCACGGGAGAGAACTTTCTCTGCTCTAAAAAGACGTACATGTCGCCTCCTTTGACGTAGTCGAAGACGAGGCAGTAATGTTCGGTTGTCTGATACCATCCGTGGAATGGGATGATGCCAGGAACTCCCTTTCCTTTCGTGCATGCTTCGATCTCGTTGTCGATGCGTTGCTGTTGCTGTACATCGGCTCCACGGGCGAGCCTTTTTACGACGACCTGCCTCTTGTTTCAGAAGATGATCACAAAGTCGTCGCGTGTCTTCACCTCGGTTTGGAGGTGAGCATCGTAAGCGATCATGATCTCTCCGTACGAGCCAGCCGTCAGTTTTCTAAATTGGCTGAGTCTGGCCTGGAGCTCAGATGGGGGGCACAATGAGTTGCTCTGTTTTCCGAAAGTCAAGTGAACCATGTTTATAAAGGGTTAAGAAGTACAAGTACGTATGTGTTGTTCGTGAAGGTTCGTTGTTCGTGGCGTGCGTGCTGCGTGGATAATGTTTGCTTCTAAATCCTCCCCTCCTTCCAGACACCCAAGTTGAAAGTCGGTTCTTCCTGGAATTTGCGAGGTCGATTCGTACACCTGGAAATTGAAACTGTCTTCTTCCACATGATGGTAGCTGATTCCATTCCGATCAGAATGACATACGCCCAACGCAAGCCGCGTCAGAAGAAGAAAGGGAGAGGGAAATAGGTCGTAGATGCAACGAATAAACGATACGAGATATAGAAGATGAACCTTCACGTTGATGATGTTCACATGAATAATCATCACATCCAATCATCCAATCATCTTATCACGGACACATGTTCTTTATTGGGGCAAGTTGAACGTGCTCGACTTCAACAGCAGATCGTACGTCTTATTGGCAAAGACCCTCGCTTCGTACTCTCCAGCTGTCTTCGGGCATCCAAAGCTGACCCCTGCCGATCTGTCCTTGATGTACTTGTACCTCCTCCACTGTCGATTGTCACCTTGTTGAGAGAGGTAGAGACCAATCCAAGCGTTCGAGTAGGCAGGGTCGACGCTGACAATGTTCAAGTCCACGTGGACTCTTCCCTCTTTCACTCGCACGTTGATTCTGTCTTCTCCTGTGAAGGGTCAGTGTTGTCTTTCGTGAGAGGTGATGGTGGATGTCATCATCAACCATCATGCTTCCATGATGATGGATGATCACGTGTGTCCATGATCGTGGATGGTCGGTATCGATGAAAAGTCTCACCCTGTATGTGTATGGCATTGCTTCTGGAGATATCATGGTACGAATTGGTGAAGTATCTGACTTCGTAGAGGGAAGGTTTGATGGGTGCATCAAAGGTGAGGCCACCGTTCTTGGCATATTCCCACGTGATGTACTTTCTGTTGTCTCCTTGACTCTTATCGTATAGACCCACCCAAGCAGAGCTGTACTCGTTGCCGGATATCTTTGTCCACTCTACGCGGATCTGTATCGTCATCAGCCACACGATCATCTCGAACATCACGATGATCGTCATGATGAGATGGAGAGAGTAGTGATCACCTTGCCGACGGTCTCGTCTAAGACAGCTTTGACTTCCATCTGTGGTCCGACGGTGACTGGAATGGACTTCTCCACGTGAACATAAGAGTTGTTGAAGAAATATCTGAACTCATATTGTCCGTAGATCTTCGGTGCGTAATAAGTCAAGCTTCCACTCTTCTTGTCCCTTCCGACCCACTGTTTGAAAATGAATATCCGTCCGTCTACAACGATGTAGACGCACCTGGTAGGTCTCGTACTTCTTGTTGGGCTGGTTCAATTGATAGAGACCGATCCAGTCGTGGTTCGTGGAGAAATTCTCACTCGTAATGTTCCATTCGACCGTTATGACATTTCCCACATCAGGATTGGCAGGGGTCACCGTCAATCTGACACTCAATGCACTGGCGCCTGTACCATTCAGCCTCGTCTACAACGAGCCACTCACCCTCTGCGGGCTTGTCGGAGTTGGCGGGTGCCGATGGAAATTCTTTCTCTTGCACGGATTCCAATAATTGGGCATCTACAACGGGGGCGGCCTTCATGATCTCTTTGATCTCGTTGACCGTGGGCGGGGGTGCGTAACCGGGCGTAACACCGTGTCTGGCCTGGGCAGCGATGACGTCCTCCAAGTTGGCCTTGAACATCTCCAATGTGTCCTTTTTCATCTCGTTCTGCAGCTCTTCGATCTCTTCTTCCACCTATCCTTCATCAGCACTCGCATGATGATGACGATGGAGGTGTGATGATGGATCATCATGATGATGGAGGTGATCATCACCTTTCGACCGATGAGCATGGACGTCTGTAGGATGTTGGACTTGTACTGGTTGTTCCACGTCTGGGTCTCCATCTTCTTCCTCTTCTCTTCTTCTGAATTCTTCCGGTCCAAGTTCAATTTCTCCGCAGCCTTCACGACGTCCCAAGCCTGTCCCGACAGAGCCTCCTCGATGGCTTGATCCGACGCAATCTACAACGCGTCAGTCCCAATTCGAAAGAATAAAATAAAATAAAATCACCGGGAATATCTTCTTCAGGTCGGACTTCTTCTTCTCACACTGCTTTACAAAGAGGTTATCGAAAGCATTTCGAATGTTCCAATCTGTTGCAGTGAGAGCCTCCACGGCCTCTTGATCGGTCACATCGAACTTGTCTCCCAGGGCTCTGATCTTCAAGTTGCGGAGGTTCTCCGAAGCTCTCTCTTCTTCCTTCTTCTGTTCTCTCTTCCTGTCCTCCAGCTGCTGCCTCTCGACGAGTTGGGTGAGGGCGTCGGTCGTGGCTTCGATGTCTCCTGGAGATGAATGTGAGGAGGAGGTGTGGACATTTGGAGATGGATCACCTTCATTGTCGTCCATGACTTGCTGGACGATGTCTTTGGGGATGTGAGAGAATCTTGTCATCAAGTCCTGAACTTCTCTTCGCTTCTTCGCCTCTTGTTCAGCCTTTCGGAGTTGCCTCTGTTGCTCTTCTTGTCTCTTCTTCTCTTGCTAAATGGTGTATCAGAAAGACGTTCCAAGGCTGGGAGAATGGGTCATACACACCGCTTTCTGCTCTTCTCCACGGTTGAACAGAGGTAAAATGGCCGCTTCGACATCCCAGTTATTCTCAGTCAAAACCTCTCTGATTATCTTGATCTTAATGTTGGGGAAGAGATCGGACATCTCTCTTATCTTGACTTCTTGCTCCGTTTTCACGGTATCATTCATGTCCTTCAAGACACCGACAGTCTTGAAACTATCATTTCCATTCGCAGACAAGATATCAGCCACAGTACTCTGAGAGAGGTCGGGAAACTGCAAGTGAAGTTGCTGCGCTGCGTAATCTCCCATGTTGTTCCTTACTCTGACCCTTTTCGTTGGTTTGAATGTATGAAATTTCTTCCTGTCGATTATTAGCGTCGAAGTTTAAGGTTACTAGCGTGACTGCCGCGTTAGGTCAAATTTTCGTTCAGTGAAGAAGAAGGAAGAGGAAGAGGAATTTGGATGCGGTGAACGATCGACGAGTGCTCATCTTCTTAACAGTGGAGAGGCTCTACGATGTATTGTGTGTGAATCCGTTGGAGCTAAGATGATGACGTTATCCATCGTGCGACGGCAACGGTGACGCTGATGCTGACGTGAGATCAAGTCATTCTGCACCGTCAATGCCATAGAAGGACAATGGCTCGAGAAGATGTTTCGATATTGTTGTTTAATATAATTTATTCTTAAATAGAGGTCGCCACTGTCAGCATGCAGTTCACATGGAGGTCTTGCTGGCGTATTCTCCACCCGAGAGGACACTGGTGCTTACGATGGGAGTCTGGAAGGGGACAGCACCTGCCTTTAAAGAACATGAGTCGGTGTTGGTGTCTCTTGCTTTCGTCTCACCCTCTGAAGCTCTTCGTAGCTGAAAGACTTGAGACCCTCGTGGATGTTGAGGTTGTTGTAGTCCTTTCCGGTCCAAGAGTTGTTCATCACGGTCGGGCTGCCGTACTGTCCAGAGGACAAATTGGTGCCGCTGTTGAAAGTGGGAGATAGAGAGGACGGCTGGGAGTATTGAGAGGTGTTCTTAAACTTCTCTCCATCGGCCAGACGGTCTTCGGTCTTGAGAGTGGTCTCCGTTCCATGTGCAGGATGATGGTCGGTGTCCTTCACTTCGATCTTCTTCTCGACATGAGTGGGGGAAGAGGTGCTCCTGTCATTCTTAATCTCAGTGGTCTCCTTGATGGCCTTTCCATCTGCGGTCTTCGTGGTCTTGACTTCCTTGTGCTTCTGTGTTCACGTATCAGCGAAGGTTTGGAGGAGACGATGTTGGATATGGAAGATAACGTCTCACCTCTTCCTTTCCCTTGTTGTGTTGTCCAATGTGAAGCTTCTCCTTCAGCTTCTGGCCGATACCCTGATGTTCCTTCTTGTCGCTGGTGCTGGTGGACATGTTGTTCGTCGTCGATAGTCTGTTGGTGTGTGTGTTGTGTCTCAAACTGCCTCTCATTCTCTCTGCGTAAATGGATGGATAGATGACTTTTCATGGGTTGGTTCTGATGGTGTCTGTCAAGAAGATGAAATCTGCAGTGAAAGTCTCAAAATCAGCCAACTTTCCTCCTCTTTCGATTCAATTTCACATGAGAGGTGTTACCATGGAGCATCATCAGAACGTTGAGAGGGGCAGCCTCTTAGATTTCACAGATACCGCAGAGTAGATTCGAGGCGGTTAGAATGGGGTCACGCGATGCATGTGATGTCCTGAGAGCCATTGGACTTGGATTCAGTTGTCCGTGAGTCACGTTCTATGACTCGCATGCAGTCTGCATGCCGCTCACGAGACTAACATCCTCTCGTGACCATCTGCGAGAAATTTGGCAGAAGGTCTGAGTGGAGTGACAACGAATGGGTAGAATAGAAGTCGAGGCTTCATGTTTGGACTTACGAAGTCTGAATCGTGATGATGCATCATGGATCGTAATAGCGAAAACCCTCTTTATACTTTCTTTCCTTCTTTTTCCTCCTTCTCATCTTTCCCATCCGTCTTCACATCATGTGCATCTCCCTTCTTGACATCGTCTTTCTTCTCTTCTTTCTTCTCTTCTTTCTTCTCTTCTTTCTTCTCTTCTTTCTTCTTCTCTGCCGACCTCTCCCTCTTCATGCTCTCCATGTCCGACATGATGGTCTTTGTTGATTCGTTGACGGTGGACTCGATCTGTCCCCTGGGTTCGGGATAGACTCTGAAACTCTTTGGATCAAAGTCTAAACCCTTCCGACTGAGGTCGACTGTTCTCATGATCATGCTGTTGAACAGCCACGATTGTTTGTTGACTCGGACGGCCTGCATCTTGTCATCATCTGATGGTCTGCGATGATGATGTGATGTGATGATGTGATGATGTGATGCATTGGTGATGTGCGATGATGTGATGCATTGGTGATGTGATGCATTGGTGATGTAAGTCTTACCCCTTCTGTCTCTTGTGAAACGGGGACGTAGAGGTATTCGAGTACGGCGGCCTTCTTTGGCTTGCTCGTGTAAACTGTGTGATGTCACTCTCAGCCAAATCAATAGAGTTGGTTACCGTTACACGTGGCTACTACGGCAGAACGTTCCATGGATTTACCGATCTGGAGGTGTGGGTGAATGTGTCTCCTCCTCATATTCCTCAGCCTCTGTTTCGTTTGAGTCACATCATCATCATCCATCACGTGTCCGTCTCATCATCTCGATGAAACGATCTGTCGTACAATGATACGACACTATGATAGATTCGAAATGATATGTCCTCTCCAAACAATAAAATAGAATAAATCACCTTGATCGGCCCGGCTTCCAGATATTCCTCGACGATGTCTCTTCTGGCTGACGTCTGCCTAGATCCCGTCAATCTACAACGTTGTAGATGGACTCACTTTATAATATCTTCGAATATGGGGGACCACTGTCTCCTGGACCATCGCTTCAACGCGGTGTCCCAAATGATGGAAGCACTCAACAGACCTCCTTTGGTACGTCAGATTTGTACATAGAGAGGCACACCTGCTCCTAGTATGACCCACGAGCCAAAGTAGTAGACAGCGGCAGTTGTGATGCTGATGATGAGAGGCCACCTCCATCTATTGTGGTTCAGTCATCTTGTGAATGTCGATGTGAGATGATGGATGTCAGCACATGAGATGATGGATGTCAGCGCGTGAGACGTAGTGATACGATGGTGATCGATGATTATTCCGTAATGGCATGTGATGTGATGATTGGATGATGGATGAAGACAGATGTGAAAAGTGAGGAGTCCGCACCTTCCAGGATGACGTCCAATCCTCTGGAAAGCAATGTCGTTCTTCTCGATCTGTTCCTTCGTGGCTGTCTCGAACAAACGACGCTCGGTGTGTCTGGCGTGTATAACATTGTAATCGTCTCGATACCTCTGTCATGATGTTCAACGACATGTTCGGATGTTTTCCGATGGGCCCACCAACATGAGTTCACGAGCTTCTATATCATCGGCTGTATTCTTTGGATCTCTCAAGTAATAAGAGAGAGCGTCGGGAGAATTTCTGTTGTGCAATCTTCAGATGGTGTTCACACCGTCATCGATTGCATACCTGATTAATCTTGCATTTCTATCTTTGATCAACTGACTCAATCTCTCTTCTGGCGTCTGTGGAGCTGGTGGTCTCTCCGTCTTAGGGACGATCTTTGTCTTTCTCTCTCGAATTTGTGGCACATAAGTTGGAGAGTTCAGATCAACTTTCTTTTCTCCCTCCTTCTCTTCTTCACGAACACCTTCTTCCTTTCTGTGTCTGAACCTTCTCTGTGTTCAACCGAGAGATAGATCAGATGCAAACATACCCCGTGTGGAATGAACGTACGGAATGATGATTTCGAATCGAGGATGATCGTTGCAGAGAAATGTGTGGGCGAATCAATAGACCCCTTTGTATTAGCGCCGCCTGCATCATCATGTTTGATGTGATCTCCGCTGAGATCGCGATCGCTTTCGAATAACTTTCTGAGAAAAGTCCACGGCAGAGATCACCTCATATCGTCTCCACATCACCTATAAACATGGCCGACAGACCTCCCCCACCCATCTCGAGAGAAGAGATGAAGGTTCATGATATCCCGTTGGCATGGAGAGACCATTGTGCGCATTTGTTGGTGCCCCTGAACCAGTGCAGACAGAAGAGCTTCTACATGCCTTGGAAGTGCACTCACGAGAGACACGAGTATGAGATTTGTGAACACAGCGAGTGAGTGATAGATTGTCTAAAATCTATGGAATGACATCCGCATAGGTGGGCTGCTCGTCAAGAGAAGAGGTATGGAAAGAAGCCGCACCATTAAATCATCTTTGTTCATGTGAACCTGCACTCTTCTCCACCTCACATATCGGATCTCAACCACTTATCATCTTCATCCAAACAACGACACGCATATAGGATCCTTTCTTTTATCCGATCGATTTCCCCTCACGTCGTTACACTCTGCATTTTGTTCACCATGTTCTGTCTCTGAGCCATCGCCTTCTCTTTCCCCCTGGCGATCCACTCGCTGTATTCTTTGGCAAACACCTTCTTCTCGTCTTCTGTTAAAGTGCTGAAGAACGTCTTCTTTACGTCCTCCAACTCCATCCTCTTCCTGTCTAAAATGGCCTCTCTCCCCGTCTTCGCTCCCTTCTGCAGTCTCTCTCGGTAGTCTTGTGTCCTCTTCTGCAGCATGACTTCACGTGTGGGGAAGAGGAAGAATTCCATAGAGAAGCCGGCAGCCAGGAGCGTCCCCCTCTGAAAGATGGTGACCATGAGCCGAGTCAGACGGGGTGCAGGTGCTGTGGCGGCGGCCGCTCGCATGTCTACGATGAGAGGTTGAATTCTTCTCCCGATAAATTGTCTCTCCTTCACCAGACAGAAGGCATCTTTGTGGATGGTTCCTACTGCCTTTCTCGTCAAGTTATCTCCTTGGCGAACGAGGCTGGACTCAAAGAAGTGGATCTTGATGATGCAGTCTGATTGCGTATGTCCCTCCCACCGCAGGCGAGGAAAGGGCAGTCTCTTAGTCAAGTCTCCATCGACTGCCACCAGGTAAGAGTCCATCGATTGGTAGAGACCGATTTGTGATACGGACAGAGCTTCCAGTGGCGGGATCAGATCATCAGACGACCTCTTCTGTCTCTTGTGTGTGGGCTTCGTTGTATCTGGCTTTCTCATTCTATGTGTCTTGAAAGAATGATGCACATGGTTGGTCATCCAATTGGGCCAGTGTCATAGTCTTTCGCCGAATTCCGGAAGCCCAATGGAATAAGACATTTTGCATATTTTTGTGTTTGAACCATCCCAAATGTCTTGCTCTCCTTCTCCATGGAATGGACCAACGTTTGATATATCGTGGAAGGTAACGGTTCACGAACGCATGTGTATTTGATGTCTAAATGATGATGTCTAATGCAGCAACGATGGTGTGAAATTCTCAAAAAATAGATTGGGTCGCCCATAGCGGAAGGTGCACCGGCAACTAGGCAGCTTTCGTATGGTCGTGAATCGTTCGACTATAGAGGATCGGTCAGATGTATCAGTCCCGTCCACAGCCTAGTTCCATGTTGACGTGCTGCGTGAATTTCTTGCTGCATCATCAACAGACAAGGTTCGATCGAGCACCACGAAGTCTAAACCCTAATGACATATTTTTAGACGATATTTACTGTTTCGATACGATGTTCGGCCGCGAATCTGATCTGATGCAGATGAAGGTGTGCCGTAGAGTGTCTGTGCACAGGGATGTGTGATTGTGCATCCAAAACGTTTCAAGCATGCCGAAAGAACTTCATTGCCAGCCAGTTGTTGAAGAAGAAGAGATACGTTGTCATCAGACTCAATGGGATCAGATAACAGTAGTGATGATCTTCTCGAATGGTGTCTAAAAGTGGATTTCCTGGATCAATCATTCAATGTCGATTAGTAATGTACCTCACCTGTCTCAGGTAACACTTTAGAGATGTAGATGGTGAAGACAGATGCACCGAAGAAGGTGAAGACTAAGAACAACAGACATATTCCACAACAGCCTGTGGCAAAGTTATTGTTGACTCGCCTCTGATCTGTCTTTAACTCGGCGAACCTCTCTTGAGGATGCATCGTGAATGTCGTCTGTTTTGCGATGATGATGACACATTCTCGCGTTGTAGTGGTGTCTACAATGAAGCGTGAGCATTTTCTACTCGATGATAAGACGGTCTCACTTCACGAGCACCCTTCTAAGGGGTGATCGTTTCAGTTGTCTAGCATCATATGAGGATCATCAAATCTCTCGTTTGACTTATCTATCAATTGATGCATCCATCATTACCAACATCATGATCGTGTCCAACAAAACAAAAATCCTCAATCACATTCTCTCCACACGAACATTTATTTCTTTATCTTCTCTTCTATACTCTCGATCATCACTGCGATGGACTCATTGGCCTGTAACTCTCTCGATCTCTTAGCCCAAGATAGAGCCACTCCATATTCGCCTCTGTCCCTGTGACATGCAGCCACCGCACGATGTGCATTCGCCATCTCATCTGATTGGAAGATGAAGTATCCATAGACAGAGACCCTCTGGAAGTGAATGAGGGCGAGGTCGGTCTGTCCTTCCTTCTTCAATTTGACGCCCTGTCCATATTCATCTCGCATGGCAGTGTGTAGATGTTGGCCGATGGGGCTCTGGATGAGCTTGGATCTGGCCGTGGGGAAGTCTGGTGGAGGTGTGAGAGAATAAAGACCATCAGACAGGGGTACGGCTTGTCCATCCATCGTCAATCTTCCATTCTGTATGAGATGAGATGGAGAGGATGGGATTGTCATCAACTCACATCGTCTACCGGTAACTTTATGGGTGAAGCACAGTGTCCTCGATGCAAAATGGTCAACAGATCGGTGACCATGAAACGACCCAGTGTGGGTTGAGTCAATCCGGGTACTTCAACTGCGAAACTATATGTGGAGAGTCCCAAAGAGGGAAGCTTGATCTCTATGAGAGCTGCTCTTGACTCTCCACGATTTGTATCGTAATCATAATCGGACCAACACCAAGAAGTGGACTCTCCCAAAAGCTTATCGAAGAGGATGGTGTCGCATGAGAAACCGGCCGAAGATCCGAAATCACATTGGATTCGGGGTACATTTCCATTGGGTCCAAAGGTGAAGGTGCCGCCGTGTTGGAAGGTGACACTACCCTCTACCATCTGTTTCATTTTCGATGACATAAGTCCAAGAGATTCGAATCACCTTCGAAGCATAGTGTGGGAGACCATGGATCGTCGGGAGAGAGGAACGTACCTATCGATTTTGATTTCGTCTCCATCGTGTAGATGGTGTCTGTTTCGTGAGATGATCAGGGTGAATCGGATGGATCAGATCGCCGCGGGCTGAATTTCGCTCTCGCGAATCATGCAGCATGAAGCATTAGCGTGTACGCCCACTTTGTGATACATAGACAAACGACACGTCCTCACCTTCATAAACACTCGGTCTTCTATATCCATCACATCGTCACGTCTCAAATCACTCTTCCATCACAAAACGACCACACAAGAGAGACTTCATGCAATTGATATTTATTGTCCATAGACATGTTCCATCGTCTCACGCTTACTCCGAGAGCAAGATCTCCAAGACAGAGTCGATGTCTCCGTTGCACTGCAGGAGCAGTCTCACGTTCTTTGGCTTGTCGGTGAATCCCATGCTCTCGAGAACCTGGATGGCTCCGACGATGCCTGGCTTGGGTGCAGCCTGGACGGGCTCATCCTCTTTGGCATCATGCACCTGAGGCTCTACCTCCTTCTCCTCGGTGACGGGGGCAGCCTCCTCGATGGTTGCGGCTACCTCAATTTCGGGCTGGACTTGATCGATCTCCTGATCGATCTCGGTGGCAGGTAGGGTGGGCTCGGGCTGGACCTCCTTCTGATCCTCCTGCGATGGCTGCTGCTGCTGTCTACCGCATCTTCTTCCGTGGTGGTGCCACCTCATGTAGCTGCGCTCGAGGCGGTTGAAGGTGTGATCGGGGTGGATGATGGATGATCGCTCGAAGCAGGTGTCGCAGAGGTCATAGTCGGGGCAGTCGTTGCACTTGTGTCTGACTCCGATGATGTCCTTGTTGCAGTCGTCACACTTGGCGGGGTGTCTGAATGGCATCGGCTGCTGATTGTCGCTGGGCTGAGGCTTGTGGCATCTGTGGAAACGGCCCCAAGGTACGGGGGACCTCTTCATCTCGGTGAATGCGTGACCGGGGTGCTTGTCTTCGGCGTCTCCGATGCAGTTGGCACAGAGATCGTAATCGACGCAGACGTTGCACTTGTGTCGGATGCCCACAATGTGGTTGTTGCAGGCGTCGCAGATGGCTGGGTGATGGAAGGGGGCTTCCTCCTCCTCTTGAGGTCGGGGGTTGATTGGACCATGAACGAAGGGACCGCGGTGGTGTTGCTGTTGTCCCTCGTGTCTATGGTGGTGTCTGTGTCCTCCTCGGTGGGGGTGGGGGCCTCTCCACCCTCCAAACTGACCGAAATGTTGGTGTCCAAAGTGATTGGGGGTGACCACGAATTCAAGGACTCTGTCCTTGTTGATGCGTAAAGCCTCGCGTAGCTCTCTATCAGAAGAGATGTCCACCAGCTCGACCTCGTCTCGATAACGTAACGAATGGCCTTCGGGAATGGGGTTGCCGTATAGCTGGGAGAATGCCTCTAAGAGGGAAGCGTAAGTGAGCTTGCTGGTGTCTAAGCTGTCTCTGCGGACCTGGGGTCCTTGACGAAACTTGATAGCTTGCATGTCTGATTGGTTCTTGTTGATTTTTCTTCTTGTTCTGTTCTGGTGTGTGGATATAGAAAGACAGACGGGATACTCGCGCGTCTGTGTGTTTGTGATCCGTGAAAGTTGTGATGGAAAGGTAAAAATGTTCGTTTTCCTCTTCATTGAAATGCAACGATGACGTCAACTACAACGAGGGTTCCGGAGGTCTCAAAGCGTTTGAATTTATTTACGATTTTATTGTCTTTATATCTTTCTCTTGTCCATAGAGACGTTCGATGTATAGATGTCTTCATGGATCGAGCTGATATACATTTGTGATTTTCTGCGATATTGATGAGGAGACGTGTTAGATGTCGCGATGATGATCGCCGAAAGAGAAGCCGCAGACCTCCTCGGGGCTCACAATCCCCGACGTCGTTTCATAAAGACATCTCTTCATCGGTGCAGCCGCGCTGGAAACCAAGAGGCGGAAAAGGAGGCAAACGTTGAATAAAATCCCCCAAAAGGTGATCGGTAAACACGATCTGCCGGACGGACTTCTCATTCGAGGGGCGCGCTCGTGATGGAACAGGAACGAGACCTCAACGATAATACTGCGCAGCTGCAGCAAGAAGCGATCAACAATCCAAATGCATTAGAATTAGTTGAGATCGATCTGGATGGAAAGAAAGAACAGGGACAGAGGAGAAAGAAGGGAACGGTGGGGTTTTATCGCGTAAATTGGTGCGAAATCTGAAGTCGTTGCATAGAGGGAAGCACTGCTGCAAGTTGCGGCCGGAAAGAAGAGAGGAAATCACAAGCCAAGATGGAACATTTATCCCAACATCCATTTCAATGTGACCGAAGCTGAGGAGAATCACGGAAAGAGGTGAGCCACGGACGACAACCCTCTCATGGACTCACACGTCTCAGATTCCCCTCCAATCGCATCAGCACGACCAAGTATAATCCATTCAACTTTCTACCGAAACTATTATTTGAACAGTTTCGGAAAGTCACCAATGTGAGAGACGATGTCGATCCTCTATCCATTCCCCTCTTTACGATGCAGATGGCTCACCCGCGGACAGATCTTTTTCCTTGGCGTGGTTGTCATTACGTTCATTCCAAGCATCTCACCCGTGACTCCCTACACTTCGGTGGTTCCTCTCGTCTTCATTCTCGTTGTGAGCGCTCTACGCGAGGCTTACGAAGACATCGTGAGTCCATCTTCCATCACATTGTCCGTGTTGACTCGATGCAAGAACCGATACAAAGCGGATCACAAGGCCAACTATCGAAAATACAGTGTCTTACAGACCGATGGAACGAAGAGAGAGGTCTCTACATCACATCATCTCATCCATCTCATTCGACATGCAGGTCTCATCGAAGGATCTGAAAGTGGGCGACGTCCTCTATCTGGAGAAAAACAGCTTCTTACCCGCCGACGTTCTCCTCTTAAAGACCGCCCTGCCCGAGTCCCTCTGCTTCGTAGAGACGGCCCAACTCGACGGGTGAAAATATTTCCCGAAATCTTCCATATACAACGCTGTAGATTGACCCTCTCAGGGAGAGTAATTTGAAACAATTGAAGGCAGTAAAAGAGACAGAAGCTCTATCGGAGGACTCCCTCTGTCGATTAAGAGGAACGGTCGAATGTGAAGAGCCGCACCCTCTCTTCTATACTTTCCACGCTCGTCTCAAGTTGAACGACAAGACCATCGCTCTGGACACGAAGCAGTTGCTGTTGAGAGTGAGAGAGTTCGGCTCGTTGTAGATCCACGCCGGAGAAATGACGGAGAAATAGGGTACCGCCATACGTAACACCGCTTGGACCTACGGAGTCATCGTGTATGGAGGTAGTGACAGTAAGCTGTCTTTGAACCAGAGGAACCCACCTTCAAAGTTTTCCAGCATGGATAGACAGATGAACAAGATCGTGGGAGGTATTTTCGCCTTCATGTTCGTCTGCTGCTTCATATTGGCCGTATTGGGAGGAGTATTTCAGGTATTTTATTCTATTTTATTCTATTGGGACGAGATTTGATTCATT
Source organism: Planoprotostelium fungivorum (assembly GCA_003024175.1). Taxonomy (NCBI): domain Eukaryota; phylum Evosea; class Variosea; order Cavosteliida; family Cavosteliaceae; genus Planoprotostelium; species Planoprotostelium fungivorum. Next base: position 75,933 of record MDYQ01000051.1, on the reverse strand, counting down.
TGAAATGGATTTAAAGTTGAATACAGGGAAATGGAGACAAGTGGTATCTCAGGAATACGACCAGTGCACCTGTCACTGGTATCTTGGTCTTCTTCTCTTACATTGTGCTCTTGTCTTACCTCATTCCACAATCTCTATTTGTGACTCTGGAGATTGTAAAGGTCTTCCAAGGTGAGTCATCCATCATCATCATGACGATCGATCATCATCCGTCGTCCACTATTCTCATCATCCATCGTCTACCACTCTCATCATCACGACCATCACATCATCGATCGCGATCATCCATCATCATCTCATCCACTTCAGCTCGTTTCATGGAATGGGACAAGGAGATGATGACCGACCGCAACGACCCTGAATCTGGAATGCTCGCAAAGACATCCAACCTCAATGATGAGCTTGCCCTCGTGAAGTACATCTTCAGCGACAAGACGGGAACTCTCACACAGAACATGATGGTCTTCGATCGCAGCTCCGTCGGCGGCATCGTGTACCACGACATGATGAAGGGTGAATTTTCATCGAATTCTCCGCGAGTTTTCAACGACGTCTCGTGACGACGTGCAGGTGAACTGAAAAAGGTGATGGAAGAGAGGTCAGAGAACGAAGAGCAGTTGGAATACATTGCAGATTTCGTTCGAGCTCTGTCGGTGTGTCACGCTGTCATCGCAGAAGAGAACGAGAAGGGAGAGTTGTACTACCAGGCTCAGTCACCAGACGAGTCGGCGCTGGTGGATGGTGCTCGCGTCAATGGATTTGTCTTCAGGGCGACTGGCATCAAAGGAATCACTACAACAGAGATGGGAGAAGAGAAGAATTACGAGGTGAAAATTTGGTCTTTCTCAAGATGAAGATTTTATTTTTTCTCCTTTTTCGATTTCTGCTCTTTTCTAAAGACTTTCTTCTTTTGAACATTTCACTCGTTTTCTCTTTCAACTTTCTCCCAAATATCTGGCTGATTGTAGATAGGTTCTCGCCAATCTCGAATTCACGTCAGAGAGGGCCAGATCATCCGTTATCTTGAGGAAGCCCGACGGCAGCATCATCCTCTACAGCAAAGGATCAGACACGCAGATCTTGAAGAGGGTGGGAAACAAGAGCAAGGGCGAGGGGAAGGGTGCGGACGTCTATGCGGCCAGTCTGAGACACCTCGATGACTTTTCGAATTTCGGGTTGAGAACGTTGGTGGTGGCCAGACGTCATCTTAGGTAATCATCGTTCGTGATCTTGATCATCATCCATCATGTGTCATCATCATCCACCATCCTCCATCATGAGATGATCATCATGCATCACGATCATCATCATAGAGCGAAGACTGAGAACGAACAGCGAGAGAGAATACGAAGAGTGGAACAAACAGTACCACGCTGCCAGCACTTCTCTCCACAACCGCAACGAGAACGTCAACAAGGTGAAGTCCACTCTACCTTCTCCCTCTCAACTCGTTCAGGTCTGCGAATTGATCGAACAAGACTTGGAGATCATCGGCTGCACTGCCATCGAGGACAAATTACAAGAGGGCGTACCAGATACCATAGAATATCTACTGCAGGTGAGACGATAGAAACGAATGAGAAGAGACATGGAAAATGAATGCAAAGACACGTACAAGTAGAAGACATATAAAAATAGAAGACAACAGAAATAGAAGACATACAAAAATAGAAGACATACAAAAACAGAAGACATACAAAAACAGAAGACAAGAGAAATAGAAGAAATATAGAAATAGAAGGAAGAATCATGAACCCTCGACAAAGAAGAGAGACGACATCTGACACTTCCAGTGTGGAATGAAAGTGTGGGTCATCACCGGAGACAAACAACAGACGGCCATCAACATCGCTTACTCTACCAAACTCATCACGAGAGAACAACCTCAAGTCATCATCAACATAGACAAGAACGGTGACAACCCGGGAGAGCAGTGCAAGCAGCTGTTGAGAGATGCCGTACAGAAGCACAGTGGAGGCCCCCCCATCGCTGTAGTCATAGACGGTGACTCCATCTACTATGCTTTGAAAGAATGTTCTGAAGACTTTGTCGAATTGACAAACTTGGCGTCTGCCGCCGTTTGTTGCAGAGTCACACCGTTGCAGAAGGTGTGATTTTCATCTCATTTATTCACGTTCATCTACAACGTTGTAGATGTCTCTCTCGTTCGATATCATTTCACTCTAACTCTTCTTACATCTTCCCAATTTCTTCGAAATAAAATGAAATAAAATCTGATTCCATCCAGGCCGAAGTCGTCCGCACGATCAAAGAAGCAAAGAAGGAAGTCTGCCTCTCCATTGGAGACGGCGCCAACGACGTCAGCATGATCCAAGAGGCACACATCGGTGTCGGCATCTTTGGTAAAGAAGGCACACAAGCCGCACGAGCCAGTGACTACGCCATCGGTCAATTCTCCTTCTTGAAGAGACTGCTCACGGTTCACGGCAGATATTCGTACGTCAGAAATCTAGCCTGCATCCATCAGTCCTTTTACAAGAACATGGCGTTCGGTTTCGTTCAATTCTGGTACGCCTTCTATTCTGGGTACAGCGGTCAGACCATGTATGACGATTGGATTCTGACGGGGTACAATATCATTTTCACTTCCGCACCTCCTTTCTTCACGGCTCTGTTCATGAAGGATGTCTTAGAGAAGACCATCTACGAGGTGATGATGATGATGACGATCGTGATGATGATCGTGATGATCATGATGGGGTGTTGACGAGTGCAGAATCCGAAATTGTATCAAGATCTCAAGACGGGAGATTATTTCAATTTCAAGACGGTCGGACTTTGGTTGTCATCTGCCATCTATCATTCTTGGAGTAAGTTTATGACATCACCATCAAGAAGATCATCACCACCATGATCATCATGATCATCATCATCATGTCTAAGAACAATTGATTGATGAATCACAGTTGCGTTCATGATCGTCTGGTTGATCTTCAGCATCGAACCCGTCATGCTGCACGGTAGAACGAACGATCTGTACCTGATGGGACAGCTGTTGGCCACTCTAGTCATTCTCGTCGTGCTTCTCAAGATCTCCCTATCCATCGTGTGAGTCATCTCATCATCAACATCATCATCCTCTATATCGTCTCATGCGATCACCATCATCTGATCGATCACCATCTGATTGATCATCATCACCTGATGCACTCTCAGCTATTGGACTCGCGTTCTCATTGGCTTCGTCATCGCTAGTTATCTCGTCTACATCATCGCAGATGTTCTCATCAGCTCCTTCTCTTCTTTCTGGCCCAAGGGTTATTTCGAAGCTTTCACTGCGGTTCAGATTCCTTCATTCTGGTGGGGTCTCTTGCTCGGCGTTGGCTTCTGTCTGTTGCCCGATTTCATCTTTGCATGGTGAGTCGATCATCATCATGATCATCGTCTTTGTGATGTGATCGTGTGTCCATGTGATCACGATCGTGCAATGATGAGACGTCCATGCGATCACCATCGTGAACGATGGATCATGTGATCATCGTGTGATCGATGATGTATGACACGATGACTCACACAGTAACCAGTGTGTACACCAACTACTTCCCCGAGAACTGGATGATCCTGAGGGAGAGAGAGAGAATGGAACAAGCTGGCATACTGAGGGACTCTCCTACCTCTCACCCTTCACCACCGAGTGATGTAAAGAGCGAGGTCAACATTTAATAAACGAAAACTTTTGTATTCTGAAACGACGCTTGAATTCTTATTTCTTTACTACTCTGAACACTTTTGTCATTCTCCATCTGTCTTACCACTTGTGTAACGAATGGAACGGGCACACATCTGGGCAGATGACTTTATTCACTTTTCGTGAACGCAGTGGCAGACTCTCTCAAGCCACCCACACTCTGTTGACTGTTCCAGCGATCATGTTGGGGTTCTGCTCTTCGTCAGCTCACACGACTCTCTTCTCTCTTTCCACTCACGCTGACAGGGTTGAAGGCAACTCCCTTCAGCCAGCACTCCTTCGACTGTGTGTTCCATGACCAGGCATAGCACTGACCAGTGAGAGCAGGTGTTCTGTTGACACACTGTGTCTGGCAGTCGTTGGCAGAGGCGACGTTAGTCAAGTAGCCGTTGTCGATGTCACCTGTTGGAAGGTAAGAAAAGCATCAAAAGTCAAGAATAACAGTGAGGAATAAAAGGAAATAAAATCTCACCGCCTGGGTTGTCAAATCCGACCATCTGGGGACCGACAGAGACGTCGATTCTAGAGGGAGAGTTGGGCTTGAACGCATAGACCTCCTTCTCTACCTTCTCTACGGCTGCAGCAGCTGTTCATCATCAGCTACAAGTCATGAACAAATGTCTTTACCTCTGGCACGAGAAGGGAAGACACTCTGGGCTCCCTCGTTGAATCCCCATGTGGACTTGTAGCGGGGTGACTGTCACATCGTTATGACGTGTGATGACGTCATCACTCACCAGCTGGAAGATCGTGTCACGGATGGGCACGAGGGGAGCAAAAGACTGAGTGGGAGTGCCATAGAAGAGGGGAGTCTTGGCACCGCTGACGCAAGAGCCACCGTTCGTGCAATCGGTAGGAACTTGAGGAGTGGGGACCTATAGACGTCAGAGATCATCACAGTCATGAGATCTGAGGATGAGGTGTCCAGATGAAAGGGCTTACACTGAGACGAGCGTTGGGGTTGGTGACGTTGCAGGCGAAGGGGGACATGTACTGTAGAAGTTGAGTTCACGTGATACGATGGAGATGGAGGTGATTACCGACTGATGGTACTTGTTGACCCACACCCAGGTGCACTGGCAGCCTCCACTGGGGCAGGCGGGCATCTGAGGGATCTGGTCGAGCTTAGTGTGATGAAATAAAACCGAGTGAGATCCCCGATGGAGGGTGAAATCGTACCTGGAAGGTTTGGAGCTGCTTAGTGGGGCAGTCCTGGACAACTGCAGAGTGTTAGGAGGTGTCTCGATGTTAGACATTCATACCGGAGAAGACAATGAAGTCCTTAGGGGTCACAGAGTAGCGGTCGCTCTTGTATGCAATGGCGAGAGCACAGCCCATGATGTCGTCGGGGTAGACGCTAGCGTGGAGGTCTGGTCACATCATCAACTTCTCTTCCTCTACCAGCGTATAACTCACTTCCCCAGGCAGTGACGGCTCCAGTGGGCCAGGGGTTAGGCCTCTGAGTGGGGTTGGCGAGGAGACCTTGACCCATGGAGGTGTGAGCCTTGTTAGAGGAGAACTCAAGAGCGAGAGAACCACCGCTGGGAATCTATCCTTCTCATCAGACGTCATCCGTCATGTCGTGATGCTCGACATTTCATATCGTATGATGTATCGCATCCTCTTATTGCATGTCTTCTCACCGACTGTGTTCCATTGGGCTTGCAGTCTAAAGCACTGTGCCACCACCACTTGTCGGTCTGCCACAAAGGCCACACGGGACGGTCAGAGTTGGGATCGGGATAGCCGCAGTCGTAGGTACCCTTGTTCCACACGGAAAGGTGACCACTGGCCACAGCCAAGGTGAGAAGCACGACGACAGAGACACCTCTCATGTTGCTGCCTGAAGAAAGAATGGTTTGTACCGATGCCAGGCCAGCGCCTCAGCAAAGACGTAGACCTCTCCTTAGCCCGCGGTATGTCACTTTGTTTGTTTCATACTTTGGCTATGTAATCCGCAGTATTGACACTGCCTTCAAAAATATACTGGCTGAGAGGACATCGAAACCGCTCAGAGGCATCAGCTCACAACAGACATTGCCTCTGTACCTCTGAATCGCCTGAGGAAGCTTCTGATCATCTTGTCTTGCATAAACCCGTTGAGGATGTTAATTTTTCCGGATGCGTCACAAAAAAATTTCGCTCTGAATCGTTTGGACCTGTCCCCTTTCTTGTCAAAGTGAGAGAATTCACATCACATCGCAGCTCATGCCTTCCACTGAGAAGACATCTATCAATGCTGCCGTTCGAAGTCGCACGTATTATGCGATTAAAATCATGATCTGAACGAGAGACTGTCGTTGACATCACCCTATGAAATTTGAAGTCATGGAGAGTAAAAGGAACGATGTCCAAATTGAATGAGCACACATCTAGGCAGATGACTTTATTCACTTTTCGTGAACACAGTGGCAGACACTCTCTCAAGCCACCCACACTCTGTTGACTGTTCCAGCGATCATGTTGGGGTTCTGCTCTTCGTCAGCTCACACGACTCTCTTCTCTCTTTCCACTCACGCTGACAGGGTTGAAGGCAACTCCCTTCAGCCAGCACTCCTTCGACTGTGTGTTCCATGACCAGGCATAGCACTGACCAGTGAGAGCAGGTGTTCTGTTGACACACTGAGTCTGGCAGTCGTTGGCAGAGTTGGTGTTGGGTAAGTAGCCGTTGTCGATGTCACCTGTTGGAAGATGAGAAGAGTCGCAAAAGTGAAGAATAAAAGGGAATAAAATCTCACCGCCTGGGTTGTCAAATCCGACCATCTGAGGTCCAACAGAGACGTCAATTCTGGAAGGAGAGTTGGGCTTGAACGCATAGACCTCCTTCTCTACCTTCTCTACAGCTGCAGCAGCTGTTCATCATCAGCCACAAGTCATGAACAAATGTCTTTACCTTGCGAACGATAGGGGAAGACGCGCTGGGCTCCCTCGTTGAATCCCCATGTGGACTTGTAGCGGGGTGACTGTCACATCGTTATGACGTGTGATGACGTCATCACTCACCAGCTGGAAGATCGTGTCACGGATGGGCACGAGGGGGGCGAAAGACTGAGTGGGAGTGCCGTAGAAGAGGGGAGTCTTAGCACCGCTGACGCAAGAGCCACCGTTCGTGCAATCGGTGGGAACTTTGGGGGTGGGGACCTATATACATCAGACATCAACGTTTCATCATCACGTGAGATGTGGAGATGAGATGACGAGATGAGAGGGCTTACGGTAAGACGAGCGCTGGGGTTGGTGACGTTGCAAGCGAAGGGGGACATGTACTGTAGAAGATGAGTTCACGTGATGTGACGGAAGAGGATGGAGATGTTACCGACTGATGGTACTTGTTGATCCACACCCAAGTGCACTGGCAACCTCCTCTGGGGCAGGCGGGCATGGGGGGAATCTATTAGAGTTCAGTATTGAAATAAAATCGAGGGCTGTGTGATGCCATGGAAGATGAGATCGCACCCGGAAGGTCTGGAGCTGCTTAGTGGGGCAGTCCTGAACAACTGCAGAGTGTCAGAAGGCGGCTCTATTTCAGATGTCCTTACCGGAGAAGACAATGAAGTCCTTAGGGGTCACGGAGTAGCGGTCGCTCTTGTATGCAATGGCGAGAGCACAGCCCATGATGTCGTCGGGGTAGACGCTAGCGTGGAGGTCTGAGGATTTCGTCAACGTCTCATCCTCTATCGGTGTGTAGCTCACTTCCCCAGGCAGTGACGGCTCCAGTGGGCCACGGGTTGGGTCTCTGAGTGGGGTTGGGGAGAAGTCCCTGGCCCATAGAGGTGTGAGCCTTGTTAGAGGAGAACTCGAGGTTGAGAGATCCACCGCTGGGAATCTATCCTTCTCATCAGAACTCGCCATCTTATCGTGATGCCCGACATTTCATATCGTATGATTGTATCGTATCCTCTTATTGCATGTCTTCTCACCGACTGAGTTCCATTGGGCTTGCAGTCTAAAGCGCTGTGCCACCACCACTTGTCGGTCTGCCACAGAGGCCAGACTGGACGGTCAGAGTTGGGATCGGGATAGCCGCAGTCGTAGGTACCCTTGTTCCACACGGAAAGATGACCACTGGCCACAGCCAAGGTGAGAAGCACGACGACAGAGACACCTCTCATGTTGCTGCGTGAGGAAAGAATGGTTTGCAGTCCAGCGCCTCAGCGCAAAGACATAGACGTAGACCTCTCCTTAGCTCGCGGTATGTCACTTTGTTTCTTCCGCAGTGTTGACACTGCTTTCAAAAATATACTGGCTGAGAGGACAGGGATCAGCTCACAACAGAGACTGTTTTGATGCCCTTCATATCGACTGAGGAAGCTTCTGTTCGTCTTGTCTTCGTGCACGCTTGGCGGCGAAGCACTTCCGATGTGTCATAAAATTTTCGCGCTAAACCATTGTTTTTGGACCGAGGTCAGATGTCCCCTTCCTTGTCAAAGTGAGAGAATTGACTTGAATCCATCACATCGCAACCTACGCCCTCCACTGAAGAGAGAACTGCCGTCAGTTGCTACATATATGTCGCGACTCGATCCGAACGGTGTGTTCACCTTGGTGTCATCATGGAGGATTCTGACCGAATCGATCAGTGCATGTGAAACAAGTGTCGGAGAGTAAGAGATCGCACATGTAATATGGAAAGGTGTATGCCGCTATCTAAAATCACATCGATGATATGGACGAGAAGGAAACCAACAGGTGTGTCTGTCGTTCATATCACCCTATGAAACATTCAACCCATCGAGAGTAAAAGGAACGATGTCCAAATTGAATGAGCACACATCTAGGCAGATGACTTTATTCACTTTTCGTGAACACAGTGGCAGACACTCTCTCAAGCCACCCACACTCTGTTGACTGTTCCAGCGATCATGTTGGGGTTCTGCTCTTCGTCAGCTCACACGACTCTTCTCTCTTTCCACTCACGCTGACAGGGTTGAAGGCAACTCCCTTCAGCCAGCACTCCTTCGACTGTGTGTTCCATGACCAGGCATAGCACTGACCAGTGAGAGCAGGTGTTCTGTTGACACACTGAGTCTGGCAGTCGTTGGCAGAGTTGGTGTTGGGTAAGTAGCCGTTGTCGATGTCACCTGTTGGAAGATGAGAAGAGTCGCAAAAGTGAAGAATAAAAGAGAAATAAAATCTCACCGCCTGGGTTGTCGAATCCGACCATCTGGGGACCGACAGAGACGTCGATTCTGGAAGGAGAGTTGGGCTTGAAGGCATAGACCTCCTTCTGCACCTTCTCTGCGGCGGCCACAACTGTTCACCATCAGCCACGAGCCTTGATGAACGACTGTCTTTACCTCTGGCACGAGCGGGGAAGACACGCTGGGCTCCCTCGTTGAATCCCCATGTGGACTTGTAGCGGGGTGACTGTCATGTTGTTAGACTTGTGATGACGTCATCACTCACCAGCTGGAAGATCGTGTCACGGATGGGCACGAGGGGGGCGAAAGACTGAGTGGGAGTGCCGTAGAAGAGGGGAGTCTTGGCACCGCTGACGCAAGTGCCACCGTTCGTGCAATCGGTGGGAACTTGAGGAGTGGGGACCTATGGAGGTCAGACGCCATCATCATGGTCGCATCAGATCTTGAGATGAGATGTCGAGATGAGAATCTTACGCCGAGACGAGCGTTGGGGCTGGTGACATTGCAGGCGAAGGGGGACATGTACTGCAGGAGATGAGATAATGTGATGCGATGGAGGTGATTACCGATTGATGGTACTTGTTGACCCAAACCCAAGAGCACTGACAGCCGCCGCTGGGGCAGGGAGGCATTTGAGGGATCTAATCGGGTTCAGCGTGATGAAATGAAGCATATGAACCGCAGGTATGTAATGCTCGACAGAGGAGGAGATCGCACCTGGAAGGTCTGGAGCTGCTTAGTGGGGCAGTCCTGAACAACTGCAGAGTGTTAGAGAGCGTCTCGATGTTAAGAGGTATGTCCATGTCAGACGCACCAGAGAAGACGATGAAGTCACTGGGGGTCACAGAGTAACGGTCGCTCTTGTAAGCAATGGCGAGAGCACAGCCCATGATGTCGTCGGGGTAGACGCTAGCGTGAAGGTCTGATCACATCATCAACTTCTCATCCTCTATCGGTGTGTAGCTTACTTCCCCAGGCAGTGGTGGCTCCAGTGGGCCAGGGGTTCGGCCTCTGAGTGGGGTTGGCGAGGAGACCTTGACCCATGGAAGTGAAGGCCTTGTTAGAGGAGAACTCGAGGTTGAGAGAACCACCGCTGGGAATCTATCCTACTCGTCAGATCTAGAATCGGTCCGACGCATCTTCCGACATCTCATATCGAATGATGTTAGCGTATCTTCTCAATGCATGTCTTCTTACCGACTGTGTTCCATTGGGCTTGCAGTCTAAAGCGCTGTGCCACCACCACTTGTCGGTCTGCCACAAAGGCCACACGGGACGGTCAGAGTTGGGATCGGGATAGCCGCAGTCGTAGGTACCCTGGTTCCATACGGCAAGGTGACCACTGGCCACAGCCAAAGTGAGAAGCAGAACGACAGAGACACCTCTCATGTTGCTGCGTGAGGAAAGAATGGTTTGTAGCGATGCCAGTCTGAACACCTCAAATGAGCATATGACATCGCACCTCAGCTCGCGGTATGCCACTTTGCTTGCATCTTCCATGAACCAAGTCGCAGTATTGACACTGCTTTCAAAAGTATACTGGCCAGAGGACATCGAAACCGCTCAGAGGCATCAACGCACAACAGAGACTGTCTCGATACCCTCTATATCGACAGGCAGAGGAAGCTTCTGTTTGTCGTGTCTTTGTGCACCCCGCGGTGGACGTCCCTGTTCTATTGGAACGAAAACATATCACTACCACACAAGCTACCCTCTATATCGGAGATTTTTCATATCTCTCAGACGATAGAGACACGTCATCATGAAACGAACGTTTATGTTCTATAGACCTCTGAATATCTTTGGGTTTCTGACTTCTTGTGTGAAGTTCTTTGCAGGATGGGGGAAGATGGGCCAGCCCTTCTGTCCAAAGTGGAACGGCTCAGTTCTGACTGTCCTCTGGCCCCACGAGTCGGTGGGCTTCGTCACGGCATGATAGAAGATGTAATGTTGTCCAGAATCATCTTTCGTGAAGGAAGCATGGCCGGGTGCGTAGACTGTCTCGACATGAGAAGGTGATGGAGGTTGGTTATAGAAGATGGGATGGTGATTCGATGATGATATCACCTCCGTTTCCGGATTGGAAGACGGGGGCGTCGTCTTTAGACCACCAGTGAGAGGGGTTAAGAGGATCGTCGCCCATCAGAACCATCATGGCCAGACAGTAATCGGGTCCCCAACTGGAACATCATCATCGGCCGTTCCATCATCGATCATGATCGTGCAACGTCACTCACCTTCCTGCGGCAGAGTAGATGAGGTAATAAAAGTCGCCGTGCTTTAGAATCTCTGGACCCTCATTCACTCCCTGTCCATTACTCTTCATCCATGGTTGAGAGGGTGAATGCAATAGAACACGTTCTCCTATCAATTGGGTGGGGCTCTCCATCTCAGCTGAAGAAGTTGAGAAGATGATAGAAGATGTGATGATTGGATGGTGTTTAGAGATGATTCGAAGATGGGGAAGAGATTGCGTACCGATATAAAGGTATTGGTCGAGAGGGTGTTGAGCGTCTGTCCATCCAGACCAGATGAAGTACTTCCTGATGTTCGTTCAGATGAGAGGTGGAGAGTCAGATTCAGCTCACTTTCCGTTATCGTGCTGCCAAACTGTGCCATCGATGGCCCAGTTGTCATCTGCATTCGATCATTAGAAAATGAGGTGTTGAACATCGATCTCACCCGGAGTGTATACTCTTCCAGCCAAATTCCAATTTCCAAATGGATCGTTCGTCTCTGCTTTTAAGACATACATGCGACGAGCTGCATTGTCCTCGGTCCCATTGGCTGGCTCATTCAGATCAATCGATAGAAGGTGGTCATGTGAATCTCACTGGCGGCTAAGTACATGTAAAGAGAACCATCGATCATGTGGACCTCTGGCGCCCACAATGCACCCTTGATATCAGGTGGAGCCTGCCAGACGACCTTCTGATTCTCTGTAGTCAGATTGTTGTAGTTTGAAAAGTCCCTCGATCGCAAGATGGTGATGTTGTTCGTTCCTTCTTGTATGAGTGATTGTTGTAAAGAACATGTTGTTCGTGTCACCCGTGGAAGCTGCGAGGTAATACCATCTGTCCACCTTGAAGATCCAAGGGTCGGCAAAGTATTCCATCGGACTGCGACGTTCAATCTCATTCGATATCACATCTGCACACACTTGACGGGATTGTGGAAGGCCGCTGCAACGGACAGAAAGCTTAGAAGACACAGTGTGACCTTCATGGTGTTCGTCGATTCTGCTTTGTATGCTGAGATGAGCTCCGATAGACGGACATCTCTGACACCCTAATTGAGGAAAACTCTTTCGCCTTTTCGCGATATCCATCTACAACATTGTAGGGCAGATGACGAGCTACCCACCGCTTGGCCCTCTTTGAGCCGAGCATGAGAAAGTCCAGTTGTGTGTTACGATCGTTATAGACTTCAGCACGAAAGCCAAATAAAGCATTCAAAGTCGCCCTTTGAAAAAAAGTTAGCACCCCATTCATCGTGAGACACCATCAAGAGGATGAGAAGATGAGACGTCTCGTCGTACATTTCTATTCACAATATGACAACATCGGCAAAGTCTGGGTCAGGTTCCTCTGAAATGTAATGAGGTGCACTGTCTTCCACGCTGATGATGATGTGATCGTTGCCACTATTGTAGGCACTGATGGTACCACACAGCTGTTCGAACTCTTCTTCGTTGCGGCAGAAGAAGCCCACACATAGAGAGGGATCCATCTGTTCTATGGACATCTTTTGGGGTATGGTACAGTGGTAGTTCTATCTTCATCAGTGTCTATCGTGTGATGATGTGTCATGATGATGTGATGCACACGGAGTTGATGATGACGTCAAGATAAGTGACATGGCAATGATGATGGTGAACGACGCTCGATCATCATGATCATGTCATCGATCGACACACCTGCAATACAAATTCATCTTCCGGCTTCACTGAAGGCCTCACAACGTGCGGATCCAAATAGATCAACTCGTCACCTGTCCATACATCAACCTCCCTCTCCTCTCCCCTACTTCACCTTGGAAGCCGACAAAGTAGAGTGACTGTTTCGGCCTACCACCAACGATACCAACGCTCTGTTCAACTGAGAGGAGAAACTGAACGCTTCTCATGTACATTGCGTTCATCTTCTCGATACCCAGTCTGAGTGGTACCTGTGGGCGTGAGATGTTTTTCCGGATTCTTCCGAGATCCACGCGAGTTTTCTGCGAGTTTCTCACCAGGATGAATATGGGATGCCACTCGATGAGATGTGCGGCGGGATCATTGTAGGGTCTGATGCCGATGTCAATCATAGATTGTCTCTTCATCATGTCCATGTCTTTCAGTCGATCGCGGTCGCCGCGAGTCAGAGCGTACACCTTTCTATCCTCAGTCTCGGCGTCTTTTTTCCCCTTTTTTTCCACTCACTTGGTCTTTGTAGATGACACTGTCGCTCGATACGTACATCCTCAAGGACTCTGGTGCGTGCTGGTTCACCGTGTGCCTGGTGAAAAATGAGTCGTAATTCCATCTACAACCCGCCACATCTTGACGCTCACTTTAATATCTGGCTGACTCTAGTTGGAGTGAACCATTCTCCGACGCGATCGCCCGGTGAATTTCTCTGACCTCTTCTCTTGTCGATCTCGCGGCTGAGTCTGAGCATGTTGTGGATGCTGTAGGGACAGTTGTGTCCCGGATCATCGTGGAACCACCTCAAGATCTGACGGTAGTGCGAGTGGGCTTTCGGTGGATCGTTGTAGTCTAATTTCCATTCTGTGGACGTGTCATGATGATGTGATGTGATGATGGGTGATCACGATGATGTGATACCACGTTCGTGGTATGATTGGTGATGTGATATTGAGTGATAGTATGTCGAAGTTATGTTCAAGTTATGTGGATGATCGATGATCGATCATGATGCCGATGCGATCATCATACCTCGACCCAATATCAATCGCCTGAGTACCGTCGCCAACATCATCTGACCTGTTCCACGTCATCCCGTAACCTACGTATCCCACTCACCCGTTCTCAGCATACATCCCCAACCCAAATCCGTGCTCAACCCGACGGGCTCCAACGGTGCAAAATCTTTTCGGTAACAGAAACACATGACGCTAGAAAAGTCTTCGTAGAAGGGCCGCAGCTGCTGTGGTGTGGCGGGTGGTATGTTCTGCGGCGGTGGATTCGCGTTCTGAGCTCTTCGCTTGAAGATGTTTAAGACGGACGTGTTCGTGTTACTGGTGGACGATGAGCGGGGAGAAGATGAGATGATGATGATGGTGATGATGCATTACGTGATGTTTTGTTCTTGTCTTTCTTCTTGTGAGAGATGACTGGATGCGTTGTGGGTTTCAACTTCCCCGTTGGGTAGATAACATTTTCCCATCAAGAAGATAGGGAGACGGCTGAATGATGCAGCCTCTTGGGGTTCTACATCTCGGGTCACGTTCCGTCACATACGGTGATGGGACTCACTGGCATGGACGATGTTGTATAGAGATGCCATGATCTTGTATTTACTGTTCGTATACATGTTGGAGATGGACCTCTGATGTTGAGGAGAGAGGTTATTTGCAGATGGAGGGTCCTCTCTGGGTATATGATAGAACTCATCCATCGCCCTCAGTATATCGATTGCTGGGCTGTTGGGAGCCGATTCGGTGCTCGCCATCTTGTATCTCCTGCCCGTTTTGGAGGATATTCTCTTGGCTTGCGGCTCCTCTTTTCTACAATCTCGACTGCGATATCTGTTATTACGATCGTTCTTCACAATGTGACCTGTGAACATTCCGACGATGGAGTGTGACTATCCACAGCAGTCTCCGTCCGAATCGGTTCAGAGATGTTATGGTTGTTGGATTGAAAATGGGACGAGCCCCCTCGTCGTAATCATGCGATGTTCGCCTCACCTTCACGTTGACGGGTCGCTTCCTGATCAATGAATGGGTTCTCAATGTTCGCCGGCGTTCACGAATTTTATCTCTTTCCTCTGTTCTTTATTGTCTTTTAATGCGGAGAAGTCCTGCCGGTTTCATCGTCTTCACTCTTCTTTCATCGTCTTCACGTCAGCTTCTATCGACTGTCTCTCTTCTCTCCTCTTCTTTGGGCTCTTCTTTTTGGCTTTCGGTGCCTCGGGGATGACATGATCTATCCACGGTCCAAAGCTGGGCGTCTCTGTCGTCTCGATCTTCTTGAATAAGAACATCGGGCGTTGGAATCCTGCCGCCTGTTGAAATGTGAGTCACGTTGACGTGATGATGTCTAAACCTGTTGGCCCTCGACGAGAAGTTCATGTGTGACGAGTTGAAAGCCGTTCTTTTCTAAATACTCTTGGAAGTGATTTGGCTTGAGTTTGATGGTATCATAATTGCTTTTAAAATGCTGCACGGAAGGCTCAGATGACATCACATCGACGGTAATGATGTGACATGGTGAATGGACTAAGGGTGATGCAAAGATGAGGTGTTGGAGACTCACTGGATAGACTCGCTTCTTCTTCTTATAGGTGGACCACTCTTGCGGTTCTAATAAAAAGTAGCCGTCTACATAGAGGTGCTCCCAAACAGAACGAAACAGGCCGATGATGCCTCTGTCTCCGAAATTGAGATGGATCCATTTCGTCGTGCTCAAACTGTTTCACATCAGTCACATCGATCATCGTCTTCTGGATGACGATGCGTGGATGATGTCACGTACCATGAGATGAGACCGTATATCTTGTCTAAACGTGTCTCCAATATGTTTCCGCAGGTGAAAGAGAGGTTGTTGGGGAATCTAATGAGACATCAGATGATGTTACTTGCGTTTGCATCACCTTGGGAGTATCTTGAAACTGATGGGAAAATCTTCTGGGTATGGCTTGGGAGTGCGTAACCTGTGAAGCGGTCAGTCGTGCATCAACATCGAGATTGATCCCACCGATTCTTCAGCTTGTTGGCTTCGTCAATCAGATTCTTGTCAATATCAATGCCTGTGATGTGTTTGGGTCCAAAGAATTCGGCTGTGACGAATCAGATCGAATCGCACGGTTCGATTGATCACCCATGAATGTCGTGATGTCTCCTCGGTTGCAACCGATGTCTAATACATCTCGAAAGGAGAACCACTCTTGTTTCATGAACTTGACTCTTGGATCATCTTCCAATCGCTCGTTGCGATATGAATAGTACGCAGGATAGTTGCCATATTGAGGAACTCTATCTCTATGGTCAGTCGTCGTCATTATCGATGGTGTACCTGTCTTTGAACTTCTTCTTCTCTGTTGTTTGTTTTCTCTTCTTAGGACTGTCTCGCGATTTCTTCTGTCGGATCTCCGCATTAGAGGGTGTTGTTGATTCAACTCCTTCCATCATGATGATTTGACTAGATGAGATGTGATGCCAAGCCTTTTCTTCCGCATCACATCACATCTTTTTATTCCGAGATTTATTTCAGACAACCAACATGCTGAGGAGAACCCTCTGTGATTGTCTGAAGGTACAACAGAACGCGTACAAAACTTCCAAACGATTGGCCGATCCATCTAAATCGATCAAGAATTTCATACCTGCTAGGTCTAATTCCACAGAGAAGAAAACGTGGCTGACGGAAGGTGTCTTCTGTGTGATAACGATGAACCATGGACTGATGAGATTCGATAGTCTTCCCTAATCAAACATCTGAGTCAAGTTTACCGCCGCAGCATCAATACTCTGCGATAGAAAGCCTTTTGAAACAATCCATGGGAGGGCAACAATCACCAGATTGGGTATGATCACATCACATTCACACTCTTTTACATCATCATCACTCACCATTCTGAACCACACAATCACTCACATCTCACAGGTCAATCGAAGACAGATGGCCAAGCAGGTGAATCACGAACGCCGCGAGATCATTCTGACTCGAAAAGGACCACAAACAGCAAAAGTACCCAGACAGGAGTGATGCAGCTCAAAAACAGAGTCCAATCCAATTGTTGAACGAATATGTCAAGTCGGGTAACATCGTCAAGTGAGTTGAAATGAGATCACGGCAACTGCTCAATCGTCACAGATTAGAATCACAATGGAACTCGATGCTTCAAAACCAAACCGAATTAAACCTGAGTGAGTCAACCGTCTATCACGATGATGATCTACGTGGAATGATGTGAAATCAGGTTGCTTCGAGCTCATGCACGAATTTTATCAGAGCACCGGAAACCAAGAGAAGATACAGGTCCTCCCCTTTCATCGTGTCGTGTCATCACGTGATCTCACGTTACATCAGGATTTAGCCAAACAATTATACAATCAATTCAAACCTCGAAGTTATAAAGACCAGATCGCCAGGAACAATTTACACTGTAAGATCAAATTGGAGGAAGCGATGAGTCTGGGACAATTGGATCAGGCAGTTCAAATCTTCACCGATATGACGAAAAACAAACTGGTGCGGCATCGCACGTCATCACATCAGATCATCACGACATCTGACGATGAAGAAACGTGCATCATCTCAAGTGACGATGATGACACATCATCGCACCATCTTCTCTTCTATAGAGTCTTAATCCATCCACACATCTGATAGACCGCAGGAGATCACCCCTCAGATCTACATGTTACTCATGCTGTGTGCACAGAAGCAGCACCGTCCCGAACTTGTCCTCCAATTCTGTGGCCAGCTGGCCCAGCGCTATCCCAACAACACTTCATACGAAGCATTCAAGATCGTCGTGGACACTCTATCGATGAACGGTCAGAACCTCAAGGTGCACGAACTCCTTCTTTAGATATCGTCTCACCCGCTCAGGCTCTGCAGTTTTTCGACATCATGCTGAGAAACGATTGTGTCATCACGTATCGAGTTTGGAAGGAATGTATATCGCAGCTGATACCGATAACGAATCCGCGCTATTCTGTGATGAGTTCGTATTTCAATGGACAGAAGGTGATGGCAGCGTGTGATGGTGAGAAGGATTGATGTAGAGCAGGCTGATACGAGTTTCACGGAGGATCACAAGTTGCTGGCTCAGAGAATGTTGCATGATCTGCTGCAGAGCATGGCGAACACAAAAGAGCCGAAAATTCGAAGTGCTATGTTCAAATAAATCACCCTTATCGCAGCATTTATTTTGAAAAAATCCGTGGATTTCCAGCACATCATCATCTTCCCATCGATCTGAAAGACATGCCCGAACACAAGGCCGCCCCACTTGACAAATCAAACGTCCAAGAATTCCTCGACAGTGTCGATGATTTCGTTTTCGATTGCGATGGAGTATTATGGACGGGAAAGCATGCCGTCCCAGGCGCTGAGAAGACCTTAGAGTTCCTCCGCTCCAAGGTATATCGAATCACCCAGGTTCATCTGTTGACACGATCCATCAGGGAAAGAGAGTCTTCTTCGTAACCAACAACAGTAGCAAGTCTAGAAACACATATGTCAAGAGCATGGCCGCTTTTGGCATCCACGGAAAGAAGGAGGAGATCATGGGAGCAGCATACGGCACTGCCTCTTACCTCAAGGGAAAAAATTTCTCTAAGAAGGCCTACATTCTTGGTGGAGCTGGCATCTGTGAGCGTCTCATCTTGAATCGATCGATTGACACATGTCTATCGTCCACTGTGTCCATTCACCACTTGAAGAGTCACCGCTGATAGAACACAGACGAAGAGTTGAAAGAGGCCGGAATCGAAGTGTTCGACAACTCGGTGGGATGATGATGTTTTTTCATCCATCTGATTTACATCAGTCACACAATGGAACACATTCGATGGAAGAAGTGGAATCAATCGTCCCAGACACTTCTGTGAGACCCTCCTCTCCCACCTCTTCGTATCATCCACCATCCACCATCCTCTAATCATTCACCTCCATCTCATTCACCGACAGATCGGTGCTGTCATCTGCGGCTTCGATGTCAATTTGAACTACTACAAGATCGCCTACGCTCACAGTCTCCTCAGAAAACACAAAGACGTCGAGTTCATCGCGACCAACACCGACGTCACTTACCCGGGCTCTTCTGGACTCTTACCTGGTGTGTTTCATCTACCTCCATCTGATGCATGATGTCATCTGATTTCGATGTGAAAAGGTGGTGGATCTTGCATGGCGCCCCTCATTGCGGCTCTGAACCGTCAACCTCTTGTCATCGGCAAGCCAGAACCTCTTCTCTTAAACTGTCTCATCAAAGAGTGAGGACGTGTGGATGTGATGATGTCATTCTCAATCATCCAGTTTCGGTCTGAAGCCCGAGAGAAGTGTCATGGTGGGAGATCGTCTCAACACCGACATCGCCTTCGGCCAGCGAGGAGGACTTAAGACACTGCTCGTCTTCACCGGTGATCTCATCTTCACATCTTGCATCTCATCTCTGATGTAACCGACAGGTGTCACACAGCCAGAAGATTTAGACAACCCAAAAGAAGAGACGATCCCTCAGTACACGATACAGTCTCTCGGTCTCTTACCTTCTCTCGTCTCTCAGTGAAGAATAAAATGAAATAAAAGTCTAGTTCGTCGGGGAAGCTCCTTCTCGAAAGATCGATCGACTTTGCATTGGCAAGACATTATCCGATCTGCGATATGTCTGCGAATCTTTTTCACAGCAGTGCGAGTATTCGCAGATTGGCGCATCTCGAGAAGGTCTAGACTGAGAACCGGGAAGGGAAGAGCATTCGCTCGAGGACACGAACATGAGGGTCACCTGTCTCTTCATCGCCGTTCTGTTTGTCGGTGTTTATGCCGCCCAGGAGGACACCATGGCTCTATCGGTCGTGATCCACGATTACTTTCCCTGTATCCCGAACGAGTGGGTGTCTAACCCACCCAACGGAAAGAAGGCTCTCATGACGCTGGCCAATTGTCACGAGACCGTCCAGCCTCAGCAGTACACGAACAGGTGAATGTCATCCCATTCATACGTCCATTTCTAACAAAGACAGGTGGGGATATGGTCTGAATGATCCCAACCCTAAGATGGTCGCCGATACGTTGGACAAGAACAGGAAGATGGTTTACATTAAGGTGAGGGTGTTTACGTAGACTCGACTTACGTATGCACAGGGTGATGCCCCCAATGGACAGACCAGTCCCACTTACCAAGTCAAAGACGCCGCCACCTTCAGCAAGTGAGAACATGTTTCAACAGTGACATCCCATTTACACTGTGAAATCAGATGGTGGAGCTCTTCTTGGGCCGGTCAAGATCCCATCAACTACAACCTCACCCTCAATCTCGACAAGAACACCGGTCTATACGTCATCGACACGAATGCATTCTTCCCCATCGAGAACCAGGGTTGGGGAAACAACCAGAACATCGAAGAGAATCACAACTACGGATTCTGCGTCGAAGCCCATGGTGCATTCGTCTTCAATCGATCGGCCACTTTGACATTCGTCGGCGATGACGATCTCTGGATCTTCCTCAACAACCAACTCGCTTTCGATTTGGGAGGCATCCACAGCGCCGCCAGCATGTCTAAGAAGCTCTCCGAGCTCCCCTTCACATCGTCCATGAAAGATGGATGGTCGTACCCCTTCGACATGTTCTACTGCGAGAGACAATCCGCCCGTTCGAACCTCAAGCTACAGACCACCATGAACATCTACTGCCCCGACAACCAATACGACGGCTGTGGAGTCTGCCAGGGAAAATGCGAGTGTAAGCCACCCCCAACGGTGGACGCCTGCACGACAGCCGTCCTCATTCCATCCAACTGTACCTACCGCCTCGATACTTCAGCATCCAAATCCAATTGCGACAGCAAGAACAATTTATGCTACACGTACAAGTGTGATCCGAGGGGTCAGACTCAGAACAATTGTGACGTCAGATTGGAGACGAAGAAGCCGAGTAATACGATCTGTCAGAATCCAGCACAGTGTCCGGACCCTTCTGTTGGATGGCAAATCACACAGAAGACCTGCGTGAGCAACAACACCGACGCCAAGTGTTACCCTGCGTACTGTGATTCTAACAAGGGCTGCTTGACCACCACGGATAATATCTGCCAGGGAGCGTGTCCTCTGGTGGGATTTTTCTGGCGCGTTGTAGTCTGACGTCGTACAGTTTCCTTGCCCAGAGAAGCCGTGTAGCACCGTGAGATGCTCCAACAAACCTGGAGCAACTGCTGGAACCAGATTCACCGCAGACGATCGTAACTGCACGGTCAGTCTACAACCCGCCACGTACAATCCTGACGAAATTTCAGTACACTTCGACTGTTCCTGCCAACACCAGCTGTGTCCACTGGTATTGTGATCTGAAGCTCAACGCTTCAGCTTTCACTTACAACTATGAACTCGCCCAGAACAAGTGCCTCACCGTTCAATGCATAGACAACGGCGGCATCAAACCTACCCTCAACATCACGCACGTTCAGTGCGATGACAGTGACGCATGCAGCGTCGATACTTGTGATCCGAACACGGGAGAGTGTGTCTACACCGCTCTCGATTTCAAACCGGCTCTGAACGACTCGTGCCTGATCACGTCGTGCGATCCATCGTTTGGTGTGACGCAAACGAACATCACTTGTAAGGGTGTCGACTGTAGACAGGATCCTACCATAGTGAGTCACCATCTCATGATGATCATCTCCCATCATCTTGATCTCATCACATGTGAGATCATGTGATGAGATCAAGATCATCCACGTCCATCTCATGAAGATGACCACTCCTCATCTTCACGACACTCACTCCACCCAGGATGGATGCTGCTACTGCAAGGGCTTCGACTTCACTCCTGTCAAAATTGCCGCCGGAGTCATCGCGGGAGCGGCCGTGGGTGGTGCAGCGGGTGCCGCCATCCTCGGTTTTGGCGCCAAAAAGGGTTACGATTTTTTTGCTGCCAACCAAGCTGCCGCGGGAGGGGTTCAGAACAACCCTATGTACGTTGGTAGCGAGAGTGGAGGTGTTAATCCACTGCACGAGGCCTCCGCTTAGATGTAAGACTAGAAGAATAAACGACGATCTCATCGTGATGTGTGTCTCATCATGATCACATTTAGACATCATCATCATCATCACATTTATACATCATCATTGTCATCACCATCGATTGATGGAGAGAGCACAAAATACGGACAGATACGAATCGATTATTTACATGGGTGGGGCGATGAGAATTCTCTCTTCTCTCTGCCAGTAGACGAGGTTGTTGAGTTGTCTGATCATGAATCTCAGCATCACTCTTCTCAATCGCATGGCGGCCAATGTGATGCAACTGACTGCGATGGAAAACATGAGGCCTCTCCACGGTGTCATTTTTCCCTCCCACACAAAGTAGATCATCAGAGTCAGGACGATGATTAAGACCGTTCTGGGGTGGAAGATGAGATCGATGTCGAAGAGATCTTGAGGTGGAGATCTGAATGAGGTGTGAACGGCTCGTTTGATGGAGAATGACCGCTTGGCGGATTTCTTGATGTCTTTGATGAGACCGAAAGACTATCAGAGATCAGACCAGGGACGTCAGGTGAGGTCTCGTCACACCTGCATATCTTCCATTATACCCTCTAAAGACCAGTTACGTCCAAGGCGTTTGATCCTCTGTAGACATAATGGACACCTAAGAGGTCAGGGCGTTGCATTTCGTTCACACGCCTCACGAATCATTCTTGTCCAACCATGCCAAGATGCAATTCTGACAATAGCTCCTCCCACAGTGACAAGATAATATTGGAAAACTAAATTGATCCTAAACATCAATCAGAGTTTGCAATGCGATGTAGATATGAACCACACCTTACAGATGATGCATTCGAGAGACACAGAAGTTAACTTCTTTTCTTTTCCTTTCTTCATCGCCTGTGTATGTATATCGATCTGGCGCCTTCGTTGTCGATTCTATAGACAAGATGGGATGCGTGTTGTTCGAGAGCGTGACAGAATATTGTGAACGTGTAAACGAAAGTCGTCGTGATGTATGGTGTGTCGTCGATTGATGATGCTCGGCAGAACCAGGAACTGAGGAAAATAAATGAATTGATTTATATTTATCAAAGCACTCCGACGACATTTAATTACCAATATCTCAATTCTTTTCTATCGTCACTCACAATATCATCTATATCGTCATCATCATCTTCTGTTCAGCGTTACCGCCTTCCTCGCTCTTCCTCCCCATGGAACGTTCCATGACTCTTTGGTAAAGCATCCTCTTACGACTTTATTGACAAGGAGAACACAGGGGTGGTGCCCATCAATCATTCTTCAAAACAGTTTCTCTTTCGTTTTGGGCTTTCCTCTTCTGGTCCGTACTTCCACAGATCCTCCAGCCATGTCACTGTGATGTCTCCGGGCTCTCTGTCGAACCACTTCTCTACCTCTTGTGCGCTCTTCTTCCACTTTCTCTGCAGCAGGTATTCTACAGCCAGAATGTACTGATGATCAGTTCTTGGCTCGAGCAGGCTGTGATAGATCTTTTCTTCCGTCCAGCTGATCAAATTGTTATCTGTGGGTACGTCACTCCACTTCAGATACTCTCTCTCACCCAGGGCCCATTCGATCATTTCCTTTGATCCGTGAAAGAAGACGGCATCCAAATGCATGGGATATCCATTGTCCAGAGCCCATTTCAACACGTCAAGGCAGTCATGTTTGATCGCATCGTGGCACAAACTACGTCGATGAGTCAACGATATGATCCACGACGGTAGACTGACAACTCTGCTTGGAGTGAGCCCCTGCTGTGCAGCCACTGGACCATAGCCAGATGGCTGCTTGGAGAATGGATGTAGATTCGAGAGTCTTTCGTTAGTAGTCCGTGATCTATGGCCAGTTGAAATACCTGTGCGTCTTCACGAATGACCACACGATGATGTGCGACTCACTTCATAATCGTCGTGTGTTGGCGAGACAAGTTCACTTGCTCCCAAATGAGAGTGAGGGATGTATCGCATCTCATAGCAGCGCTGCATCACCTGTCGAATCTGACTCTATCTCCTTCTCGCATCTCTCACCTTCCTGCAGCCGGCTTCAAAGGCCAGCTTGTACAATTCAGGTAGAGAGTTAGACATCACGTTATGCTGTATAGATTTAGATCTTCTTCTGTTGTAACGCATCTCACCGACAGAGCCCACTCAAACACTTGTATAGAGTGCACGAAGTCATCCAGGGAAAGGAGAGGATGAGAAGGAGGATTGACGTTCTGTTCCTGTGGTCAAGTGAGCCCAGTCATGTATCGTTGACATCTCACTAGCCACGTGATCACATCCATGCGCCCCGCCCGTCCTGCACCCTGGTACCTTCTCGGTTCAATGTCATGCCGATTTTACAGACTCACAGTTGGTGGACAGCATCCACTCTCAGCTTGTTCGTCTGTTTGAGCCAAGTGATGACGTGTGTGTGTCCGTGATAGCCCAGTTCACAATACATCAAGGAATTGGACTCCCCAGTGCTTGGCCATTGTAGAGGGGATAGTCCCTCTACCTCATGCCCTTCCAGCACCCATCGGATGATCTCCAAATCTCCTCTTACACCGAGAGACTTGTAAAAGACGTAGGAGTCCGATTCTTCAGTGGTGGGATGTCCCCTCTTGATGCAGGCACTGATTGTCTTCTTGCTCCCTTTCGACAGCGCTGCTTCTAGGATGTCCTTCCAGTTCCAAGAGGGTGTGAGTTTATCCGACCAATAGCCGCGGATGATGGCTCGGTGACGAGGTGAAAGGTGTGTGTCGTCCCAGCCAAGAACGTCCAGCACCTTCACGTTGTCTCTTCTTGCCGCTTCTACCACTTCCTCTCTCGTGGGCTCTCTCAGCTCTCTCAGCCACCACTGGACGACCTCTTCGTTGTCTACTGGTAGCTGTTTGCGGTGACGCCACCAGTGACTATTGCAGGAGGGCCCAGAGTCGATGAGACGACAGACAGAATCACGAAGGCTCTTAGAGGTGAAGCAAGGCGCACAGAGCTCAGATGTCGGTAGATACTTCAAGATGTCTGTCCATACATCAGAGGGTACAGCCATGGCTGCTCGTGGTGAATTGTGAAAAGATCCAGAGATCGCACATCACCGTCCAGACGCGAATTTTTTCATTGTCCTTTTTTTTCAGATGGACGAGATTCTCATTTCCACAAGACACGTGACATTTCTCATCTTAGTCGTGACACAAGAAGGGAACGATGGGTTATGGTGAGGTGTGAAATAGATCATCTGAATCAGCCAACCGCTGCCCCCCTCTACCTCCCTGTGTTCCGTTGTCCCTATCCTCCAGTGTCTGTGTGGCGTGGTGCCTTCAGAGACGTGGGCGAACTGGTGCTTTCGCTGAGTGCCCTCCAGTGTGGCTTGCCCATCTGTATTATGATCATCTAGAGCACCCTAGATGATCAATAATAAATCGGTTCCATTGAATTGATGCTTTTATTTGCTTTATCTACCTCTATACGAAATTTCGTTATAAAAATTAATTTTTCTGTTTTTCGGTTCCGCTCTGTTGTTCGCAACATCTTAGAATGCATCAAGGATCCACTAGACAAGTCTGAAGCAGACAAGTGCCGTCAGCACATGAGGTGACCGTTCTGTCTTCATTTGTCTCAAGCCTCACCCGCGTTAACAAGCGTGGCGTTCTACGTCAACGTGCATCCTCCTTATCTCCTTAAGTCGGAAACCTCGAACTCCAGTTCGAAACGGAACGATAAAAGCCACACCTTATTCAACACCGATCACAGCGATGCAGAAGCTTCTCGTCATCTTTCTCATCGCAGCGTCTATCGTCGCCGCTCAGAATTGCGGCTGCGCATCAGGCACCTGCTGTTCTCAGTGGGGCTACTGTGGTTCGGGTGACTCATACTGTGAGCAGACGTACCATATAAGGGATGTCTAATGCGACGGGCAGGTGGAGCGGGCTGCAGACAGAACTGCGGAAACAGCAACAGAAACGGACCTTATGGGCCCATCGAAATGACTGATAGACCGGGACAAGATCTGAGCCAAGGAACTGCAGGCAATCCAGAAGATTGTCAAACTCAATGTTTCAGAAACAACCAATGCACAGCTGTGAGTATGATTGCAAATGGAAGATGATTGATTGTGTCAGTGGGCCTTTGATACCTGTGGCGATCGCTGCTGGTTGAAGACTGGATCACCTGGAACAAACCCCACTGGCTGCAGAGCCTCTGGTGTGTAACACCTATATCCATCAAATTCTAATCGTTCCATCAGGAGTCATCAGCAGAGGAAATGGCAACAGCGACAGTGAGATCATCTCTTCTCTCTATCCTCCTATCAAACGACTTACATCCTCACAGCCTTCTCTGGTGATGGAACTTTCTTTAATCCAGGACTGGGCGCCTGCGGCACATACGCTGGCGACAACGATCTCGTTGCAGCTCTGGTGAAGACCATCGTCCATCTCCATATCGTCTCGATCTCATTTTCAATCAGAACGGCGATCAGTGGGGAAGCAACCCCAACGGTAACCCCAACAACAACCCCAACTGTAAGAAGATGGCCAGAGTCAGAGGACCTCTCGGTGAGGTCACCGTCGTCATCCAAGATCGATGTGGACCGTGCCGCCACGGAGACCTCGACCTCAGCCCCGCCGCTTACAATCGAATCGCCGACCCCAACGCCGGTCGCGTTCGCATCACATGGAGCTGGGTTTAGACATGAGAATAAACTGTTGTTCACGTGTGACGATTTATTCTTCTTTTACAAACTGAGCGGACGAGCGAAGAAGATTGTGATGGAAGAAGAAGCTCATCAGAAGATGTCCGTGAAGAATGTTCCATCATGAAACGACATCCAAAGACATCATGGAACATGCATCACCGGTGAACCACCACGAACACAAAATCTTTATCTCTCTCGACTCTCTTCTCCAACGTTGAAGCTGACGTCCGACTGCGAGCACTCGTACTCCATCAATCCATCCTCTTCTGTCACACTCTCGTACTCTTCTCCTTCTCTCAATCGACTCAGAGCCCTCCTGACGGTCTCCCGCGGCGTTGTAGATGGGCTAGAAGAATTGGACCCCCTCGAGTACTGGCTGCGGTGGAGGCCGGCGTCCGTTACGTAATTGGCGGCAGAGAGGGCGGGCTCGGACTGGCAGGAGCGTAAGGAGAGGGAACGATTTGGCGAGTTGTAGTGAGGTGGGAGGGTGGGGGAGGGTGGGGGGAGGTGGGGGGTCGTGGGGGGTTTTCGGAGGTTCTTCTGGCTGTTGGCGGCAAGGGTGGCGGCTTTGACTTCTTCTCCCTTCTCTTTGTGTTCGGAGAGGATCTATATATGTCAGTGATCATCATCATGATGTTGGATGATCGGGATCATGTCGATCGGTGATGATGGTAATCGCGATGGGAAGCATGAGATGATGATGATGGTGTAGAGAGCATGTGATGATCATTGGATCGTGATGATCGCGGAGGTGGTCGTGATGGAGAGGATCATGAGTGGAGTGAGAGTGTAGGGTGGTGATGATGAGATGTATCGATCGAATATACCTCGTTGTAGTTGTTGAACATTTCCTGGTAAATTTCCGGGAAATAAGGTCTCTCCTCCGGATCATCCTTCCAGCACTTGATCATCATCTGATCACCTCAGTACGTAACTCGAATTTTCGTCCAAATTTCACCTCGTAGATGTCGTCCGGGCAACGAGGGGGTTGACTCAGTCTCAAATTCTTCTCGGTGACAGATGTGGCCACTTGTTTGTTGCTCAAATGATCGTAAGGTACTGTGATGATGTCATCACACGTCATCACACGTCACACCAGGTACTCACTCCTTCCCAATGAAGTGATCTCCCTATCATTTCGTCAATAAAAACAATAAAATGAAATAAAATGTAAGGAGCCAATGATGATAAATGAATAAACAATAAAACAAGATAAAATGGGAAGAATATGATGGATGAATAAACAATGAAATGAAATAAAATAAGAGACTCACCACACGCAGACAGCAAAAGACCACACGTCACTTCTAGAGGTGCTTTCTCTTCGTATGAGAACTTCAGGGGCAGCCCAACGATAAGGAATCTCCTTGCTCTCAGAACGATAAAAATTCTCTTGTCGACTCATGCCGAAATCAGAGATCTATCACGATTAATTCCGTCTACAACGATGTAGATGGATCACCTTGACGTTGAGTGACTTGTCCAGTAGTAACTGTGTTTCATTCAGATGAAAAGACATTGGAAAAAAGAATAAAATAGAATAAATCATGACTCACGTTTCTCGTGGCGAGGTCTCTGTGTATGACACCCCTGTGTTGTAGATACATCATTCCCTTCACCAGAGAAAATATCATCAACAATAAATCGTTATTACTCAGTCGATTTGCATTCTTCCTGTCCCTTAAAAATCCATCCAAAGCTCCCAACTCTGCATACTCCAACACCTGATGCCACGTCAAACTACAACGAGCCATCTCTCCCACCATGTAGATCTGATCCTTCTCTGAATGGATGCCCAACAGTCGAACGATATTGGGGTGGTTCATGTTCCACAGCAAGAGGATCTCGTCCTTCCACCTCTTGTCTTCTGTCATCTTTCCTTCCTCTTTCATCGTCTTGAGGGCAACGGTCGTACCGTTCCTGAAGGGATGTCAGTGATGACGTGGAGTGAGGTCATCACCAGGTACCGCGGTAGACTTGACCGAAGTAGCCGCTGCCGATCATCTCCTTCACTTCAACTCCTTCTAATGTCAACTTGTTCATGGCTGTGAGATGTATCAGTTTGTGATCATCATGATCGCGATGATGATCTCGATGATCGATCGAGCGATCTGATGATCTCGATGATCGATCCGATGATCTGGAGATCATGAAGAGAGAACTCACTGTCTTCCATTTCAAAAGCGTCGGCCAATCCATTCTTTCCTCTCTTTCTCCTCAACAACAGAAAGAAGGTGACGCAGATGACGATGATGACAAACAGTGAACCGAGTACGATACCAACGATAGCTCCCGCAGGAAAAGAGCTCGCTGTGAGGTTTCAATCGAATGGCTCGTTGTAGACGGATCACCCGTAGTGGCGGGAATCTCGGTGACAGACATTACGTTGAGCCCGACTGCTTGGAAAGATTGGAGGTTGGCTCGTTGTAGATAGGATGTCACGTCACTCGATGCGATCTGATTGAAACCGCTGGCGGGGGACACGGCTACGTCTACAATGACACTGCCGGACGTAACCTGAAATTTCGTCGGGATTTCATTTCGAAGGTGACTCACCGCTAAGATGGAAAATCTAGAAGCATCTACACCGGTGTAGATAGACAGAGAATTCAAGAAAGAATTCGAATCAAAACTTGCCACGTCACCGTGAATGCGAATGCGAAATGTCGAAGAATTGTAATTCGACGGACTACAACGAGTCGAGCAGTTGACGTAAGCTACCGATGGGATCTGACAGACGAAATCGTTGTTGGATAGATCACACGAGCCCTTCAGCGTGGGAAGACCTTAACCTCATCAGTACGTACGTTACGTATGATCGTCACCAGAGGTGAAGCTTGATAAATGGTTTCCGGACAGATTGAATACGCTGAGCACGGCACCCGGGTTGAAACTCGGGACGGAGCCGCTCAGATCATCACCACTGGATCTCGTGAGTATGATATCACGTACGACATCTCACCTCAGATCCAGTACCCTCAGCGACCGAGTGCCACTCAGATCGGGGATATTCCCGGAAATTTCCGGGTTACGTGCGGCGCAGAAGCTGACGAGGGCGGAGGACATGGGCGGAAAATTACCGGAAAAATAGTTGTCAGAGAGTTCGAGGCAAGTGAGATATCTCTGGTCAGAGAGGAAGCTGAGGTTGCCCGTGAAACGATTTGTAGAGAGACTCAGCACGTCTAATTGGGATGCGAACATGGCAACTGGGCCTGGTTCGACGTCAGCTGAAAGTTGATGGACGTCTCGTGTGATGATGACAACGATGGCGGTGATGATGATGGTGATGGGTGATGATGATCATGATGATGGTTGATGATCATCATGATGATGTTCATCGATGCAACCCACCGGACATATAGTTGTGATCCAATGTGAGATCCACCAGTGATCTCATGTCAAACAGTGAAGGAGGAATCTGCCCGGTGATATTGTTGTGACTGGCCCGGAACACCTACCACACCATCAATCTACACCGTTGTAGATGCATCCACCCCACCTGTACGTTACTCCCCAGATCTTCCGGCAAACGTCCGGACAATGAATTGTAGCTCAATTCTACAAATTGTAGATTGGTCAAGAAGGAGAATGATTCGAGTATCTCTCCGTAGAATAGATTGTGCGACAGATCTAAATATTCCAAGCTGACTAAAGCATAGAGGGTGATGGGTATAGCTCCCGTCAAATTGTTCCAAGACAGATCGAGGTGCTGGTGATGACGTGAGGTGGAGAAAATTATGATTCTCACCTCTAGATTGCTGTTGATGACAAAATTATTTTCTACGGGAGAGTGAATGGGAAGCATGTTTGAGCTCAGTTGATTGTGCGATAGATCGATCGTCTGACCGGTGTCATATGAGAGGAAATAAAAGGAAATAAAAGGAAATAAAAGGAAATAAAAGGAAATAAAAGAGAATGACGAGTGCAGATGTTCACCGTGAGGTAGTATTGATTGAAGAGGCCAATGTCGGATAATCTCGTCAATGCATTACGAGACAAGTTGTAGTACACGAGCTGACTACCCAAGCCCGTCCGTGGTGTCTTGTACAATAAATTTTGGCTGCCGTCCAAGTGGTTAAGAGAATTGGGTAGATCGACGTCCATAGATGAGATCTTGTTGTGTGAGAAATCTAAGATCTTGAGGCCGGCCGGTAGGCAGTTGATCTGGCCGACGAGATTGTTCCTCGACACGTTGACGAGGTACATGATCTCTGATGGGGGGTGAGGCCGGAGGACCGAATATTTGCGACTCACTGTACGAACACAAGTCGGACCAGTGGAACTCCCCCGTCAGATTATTGTTCGATAGGTCGATGGTCTGGATTTGGGGCGTTGCGTTGAATCGAACGACTTGACCGCTGAGGTGATTATTTGATACTGTGAAACCGATGAGACGATTACAAGAAGAAACTTCCGGAGGAATCGTTCCCGATAGATTGTTGAAGGAGTAATCCAGGACCAGGGTCTGAAAAAGTCGGTGAAAATCGGATGAAAAGTCGACTTACATTGACGCTGTTGAAGCCGTAGGAGTAGTAGGGCCACTTGATGGGTCCGGAGAACATGTTGTTCGATATCTGTACTTGCTGAAAGACGCGTGAATATTCAGTGAATCTTCCATGAAATTTCAGTGATTTCTCACCTTCGCGATGGGTGAGAAGTCGGGTAGAGGTCCGGAAAAAAGATTATTCCGTAAATCGATGTACAAGAGACTGAATGCCATCAGACCTTTCTCTTCACATGCCTCACCTGCTGAAGAGAGCGACATCCTCTATGGATGTCAATCGATTGTTGGCGACAGAAATGCTGATGATGAGACCCCTGTAGAGTTTCGGTAGTGAGCCAGTGAGTCGGTTGTTACTGTCCGTAGCTGAGTCGTGTTCTTCTTCGGTGATGAGGCTTCACCTGAATTCGATGGATCGGAGGGGGATGCTGATGATGGACTTTGGAATCGACCCAGTCAGAGAGTTACTGTTCAGTGACAGTGAATCCAGTGATGTCATGTTGCCTGTTTGGACAATCAGATCGAATGAGACCATGATGTTGGATCACCGATGGTGTCTGGAATAGTACCGGAGAGGAGATTGTAACTCAAGTCTAACGTCTGATTCGTTTCGTGAGTCACCGACGAAAACTTGATGTCTTCCAACTCACTTGCAGGTTGTTTAAGTAACCGATCGATGAAGGAATGATGCCCGAAAGCCGGTTGGCAGAGACAATGAGAGTGACAAGCTGCGTGGCCGTGCCGATGGAACTTGAGATGGAATCACTCAGAAGACAATTGGTCATGGTCAGAGATGTCAGAGAAGGCATACGTTCCATAAAAGTCGGAAAAGGACCCCGAATGGCATTGAAGCTGAGATCCATCGAGATGAATGGAACATCAGATATACTGTCCGGAATGATTCCCTCCAAGGCATTGTCTACCATTGAGAGGGATATCGTTTTGTTGAAGCATTTAATTCCGTAATAAGTGCAAGGATCTGGACCCAACCAGTTTGTATGATTGTTCCACATTGGCCCTTATATCATTCAATGATTCAGAGACAGTGACACGCCTCTCTTACCATTCAAATCATGATAAAAGTCCGCCAGAGCTGAATTCACATCGCCGTGAGCCATCGTTATCATCAAGCAGATGAAGAACGTAAGATTCATTTGTGTCATGTTGGCGTGGTTTCTATAAATTATCCTCTATCTTCCATAAACAGGGCGTCCGTATCGTATGATGTTGGCTCCTGAAGCCTTCAGTGTGAGCCCGAAAGATGAAAGTTCCCGAAAAACTGGTGAAATTTATACTCGAACGCTCTATTCCTTTATAAGAGCTCTGTTCAGCATCACAACATTGAAGGCCAGATAGACTTCCCAGGGTGTCTAGCACCTTCCACGTTGGACATTCCACGATGAGGGCCATTTCATTGCGTGGTGTGATCGACAGACTCTTGTGTTTTGTTCGAATGCATGGAACAACAATAACAGATGCAAGATGAATGAGTCATTTCGGATTACTTTCATTGAAACAGAGCCGCTTGAGGACCCATATAAGACTGGAGTGGTTGAGTGTCAAGAAGTTGAAGAACATGCTCACCATGGCAAGACCGACGAGCGTAATGCTGAATGAAGAGAAGACCTGTTTGGTTTCACCTTCGACTTGCTTTCCTGTTAAGAAGGACACGATGCAAAAGAATAATCCTTGCCACAAAAATAATCTCATCTGATTTGAACGTGAGATGAAGATACACAGAAATGACAGTGACCATCACCTTCAAAAAGATACCAGCGAGACCAAAGAAGAGGGACACGAACTGATACAGATCTGTTGTCGATTGTGCACCTGCAGAACCGATAGAAAACTTCTTCTCTGCGCTGGCCTTTTTCGGGTCGTCTATCCGTACTAACGATGCGGGCATGGTTGAGTCTGCCTATATGATTCGATGTCTTTGAGGTGATGTGATCTCGTTCAAGGAAAAGTTGGTATACAATGGTCACGTGGCAAGGACGTCGGATCAGGCAGCACCATTACGAGTTAGATGTTCTACGTGAGCCTACTGAATCGAGGAACCAACTTACTGTCTTTGAATTATTCTCGTTCATCAATCGTACGGAGATCGAAGAGTCATAACATGCCGTCTGGATCAGAATTACCCCCCGTAACACTACCGGATGTGTCTTCATGGTCAAAATGGTTGTTCGGTTTGTGACCTCATCCCCATTTTCCATCGTCTCATCTCTTCACCAGCTCACTCCTCGACATCGAAGGGCATCTGGCTGACTCTAGCTAAGAAGGGTGTCACAGATCCCACCTCTTTGACATATTCACAAGCTCTAGACGAGGCGCTCTGCCACGGTTGGATCGACGCACAACGCATTAAAAAAGATGATTCCACCTTCTCTCAACGTTTCGGACCACGTGCAGAAGGCAGTCTGTGGTCCAAGAGGAACGTCGGCATCGTCCAACGATTAGAGACGGAGGGTAAAATGCAACCATCAGGATGGGCGGCCGTAGAGAGAGCAAAGAGAGAGGGACGTTGGGACGCCGCTTACTCTGGATCTTCTAATGCAGAGCCGCCGTCCGACCTGATGGAGGCCATAACATCTGAACCGAAAGCATTAGAGACGTGGGAGGCGATGAATAAGACGAGTCGGTATCAGATGATCCACCAGTTGGTCATTCTGAAGACGGAAGCCGGTAAAAAGAAGAAGATCGAGAACTTGGTGCGTCTCCTGATGAGAGGTGACATTCCACGACTCCAGAAGGGGAACAAAGACGACAAAGGAGGAGATAAATGAGACGAAGAATATCAGCACCCAGTCATTAAAGTCTCGATCAAGATCGAGAGATATGCATGAAAGTAAAACATTTATTTGTATGGATTTGGTTATAGAACAAGTGAATTGCTTCACACGTGCGAGTCAGAAGGCTGTAGAGGACGATTGCGAGGAGGAGAGCTGACGAGCGCGCTGTAGTTTGTTCCTGCCTCCGGGTCTACAATCTCTGTAGGTACCTCTTCCACCGGTTTGTTTTCCTTCTGCAGGTGATGTCAGTTGTCGTCAAGATCGTGGTGCATCATCATCACCTTGACATCCGATCGGATCTTGAGATGATCGCAGATCTCGAGGAAGTCTGGTCTGTCTTCTGGACTCTCCACCCAGCAATCTGTTCACCATCAGATCATGAAGACGACACTAGATGACGACGATGGACGGTGATGATGATGGATTATACCGACGATGGATGATGATCTGCCGTGTCACTCACTCTGCATGATGTCACTGAATTGGGAGGGAACATCGTCGGGGATGATAAGTCTCTGTCCGGCTAGAATGTCCACTGCGGCGTTGACGGGTGCAATACCCGCCCAAGGTTCAGATTGAGTGCAGATCTGATGATGCGATCAGATGCACGATCGATCGGTGAGATCATGATTACCTCCCACACGACGACACCGAAAGAGAAGACGTCTGATTTCGTAGAATACTTTCTCTGACTGATGGCTGCGAAAGGCATGAGTCGATGAGAGATCATGAGGATGATGAGACCACCTTCGGGTGCCATCCATTTGATGGGTCCGACCATCGATTGAGTCTGGCCTGCGTTGTCCTCCGTCTCGGTCAATCTGGACATACCAAAATCACTGATCTTTGGCTCCAAATGTTCCGTCAGGAGAACCTGCATCATCATCAACTCCGTGATCAAGATTGTCATCCTGATGATGATGTGATGGTGGTGTATGAAAGATCTCACGTTTCTCGCTGCGAGGTCTCTGTGTACGATCTACAGATATGTCAGTCTCGATACGAGAGATTTCGTTGAAATTTTACCTTCTCGGCGGACAGGTGCACCATGCCGAGAGCGATACCTTTGATGAATTTGAACTTTGTATCGTAATCTAAATCGACACTCTTGTTCAAAAAGGTGTGGAGAGATCCAGCGGGGCAGAATTCACTGATGTCAACGTGAGATTCCTGTGAGATTTCACAGTGACTCACGTGACCATACCCAGGGGATCGGGTGGCATGGTGATACCAAGAAATAAAACTGAATAAATCAATTTAAAATCCATTTTCGCCCCTCCTCTCACCAACATTGGGATGAGGTCTCAATTTTTGCATGAGTGAAATCTTTCGAGATTGAATTTCCACGGCATTTCAACTATATTTCACTCACTTCTCCCAAAAATTCATCCAGATTCTGCTGGGTGAGGGTCGATTGGTTGATGACTTGTTTCACTGCGGCATTGATTCCTCTCCACTGTCCTCATCATCAGCGACACCACGTCGTCTCATCATCGGGTCACCTGGACGCTGTAGACGACACCGAAGGCTCCTTGTCCCACCTATTTTCGTCAGTCTCATCTACATCGTTGTAGATGAACGTCACCTTCTGGAAGTCCTTCATCTCGCTCCATTTGAGAACGACCGCCTTATCAACCAATTTGATATTCAAATCCATCGGAATCATTTCCGGCCCGTGTTGCCGGCGCCTGGCCCTATCTTCGTGTCACACATTTTATTTCATTTTATTTTCGACGGCCGCACGATATCTCACCTTCGCATGAGGATGATGCCCACGATGACACCGATTAAGAGAAGGAAAGCAACACCTCCGACCACACCTCCGATGATGGCACCGGTGGATGATGATGATGATGACGATGACGATGAGGTGGGTGACACGATGGATGTCACTTGATTGTCTGAGGGTGAGACGGTATCTGTGACTGAAGACGATGTGATGCAAGTCTGACCCTGCGAGCTGTTGCTCGGTACGGTGCCTGATATTTCTCAGAAATTTCTCCGTCGACTCGAGTGATCACCTGATGGACAAGAGATGTTGACTTGGCTGAATTGGCCTTGGGTTGTGATGAAACCACCGGAGGCTGTAGATAGATCGTAACGGTCTACAATATTACTGTTTCCCGCCAAATTTCCAGACGTAAACACGTAAGCCGTGGATCCAAAGATAGCCTCATTGCCCGTCGCATTCGATTGTGACATCTGCGGAACATCATCACGACGTCGCTGTACGATAAATCGATCACACCTGTACAGACGCACCAGTGATGCCAAAAATAGCACCCTGCTGAGCCACATTGTTCGTGAAGGAAGAAGAAGTGACTTGTGCGTTCTGGTACAACATCATGACACCACCTCGAACAGCTCGATTGCCATCGAAATCGCTGTCACTGATATCTGCGAATGCGACGTCGCGTCGACGAGAGTTACCTGAAATGATGAGCGATGACGTCATATGACGTCACGCGAGATGTCTCACCTGCCGTGTCCAAGTGGATGGCTCCTCCCTCGCTCGTGGCGATATTTGACTGAAATTTCGATGCAATTACGTTCACAGAAGGACTATTGGAGTAAATGCCTGCACCCTTGGCAGCAGAGTTGTACAGTAGGACGACATTTTCCAGGAAAATTGTGGCGGGAAAAATGGAAGAGAGGGCACCACCGTTACCGGTGGCCGTGTTGTTGGCCAAGAGACTTTGCGAGATTTTCACCTGGAGATTTCAATTTCGTGTGGAGATTTCGACTTACGTTGGTTTGAGTGGATACGTACAGAGACGCACCGTTCGAGGCTCTATCATAGCAGATCAGATGTGGGATGAGAATAAAAGAGAATAAAATCCCACCGATTATTTTGGAACGTCGAATTGAAGACAGACAATGTGTTCAGTGTGGCTCCACTGACCCAGATGCTTCCTCCTGCCGTGGCCGAATTTCCCAGAAAACTCGTGGAAATTACGACGAGCTGCTGCAGGCTACCCTGTAATGCCACCGCAGCTCCATTACTTCCCTGCATTCCCATTCAATCTCCACCGCATCTCCACCGTTCTCCTCACCGTATTAGCTCGAAATGTAGAGGCGTAAGTACTGATCGTGCTGCCAGATGAGAATTTGACACCAGCTATGGCACCTCCACTATTTTGTTCGAAGACGGTAGAGTTTACGGACAGCTGGACGTACGTCCCGGAGAGCATGACGACCGCCCCACCAACGACGTTATTTTTGAAATTCGAATTGACGAGGGAGATCTGCCCGATGGATCCCTCGTAGAAGAAAGATCCGAAATTGGCGGGATTTGTGTCCACGATCGTATCTACAACGAGGACGTTGCACGTGCTGCACGTCGTAGAATAGAGGATGGCTCCACCGCTGACAGCACGGTTGTTCAAGAAGGAGCTGTTGTAGATGGACAGGCTCTGAAGAGTACCTAATACGGACAGACCACCACCTCTCTGTGCGGCCACATTTTCAGATACGGTCACGTTGTAGAAGGACATCTGTTGGTGTGAGATACTGAGTAAATTCCGATGAAATTTCACCCGATTTACGTTGCTCAGTTGTGATACCATGACACCGGCCCCGTCGTTAGCCAGATTTCCCTGAAATTTCTTTCAGTTCTTTCCCGCCAAAATCTTCTCACCGTCAAAACAGTATTGGTCAGCGTTACCATTCCCAGGGAAGCGCTCGGACTGATGACGAATGCGTTCGTGTTGGAAGGACCGAAACTACAACCAGCCACGTCTAATGTGTCTACCAATGCATCTGTGCACAAGATTCCAGCGCCCAAGACAGTGGTGAAGCCTTGTACCGTTACGTTGCTCAGAAAGATGCGATTCGCAGTCTGCGATTTCGACTGTTTGATCTGTAAGGCACACGTCTGGCCTTTCGAGTTGTAGATGGACACGTCAGAGATGGACACTCGTGATGATGAAGTGGCCGACAGGGTGATGAGACCGTCTGATGTTCCGGTTTGAGTCACGTTCGTCACATTTAGACCTTCTAAGTCGACGTTCGAGTTGCTTCCACTGTAGAAGGGCGATCCTCTTCCATTCACGTAGCTGCTCTGAGTGACTGAAATCTGCGATATCCTCCCGTACAGACCGAGAGAATGGCGATCTGCGACGCAGGATTCGAAGCGTACGTTACGCACGGTTACGCTGTTGAGGGTGCTGTCACTGAACACGTAGATGTGTGCGTAGGAGTAGCTGAAGATATTTTGGAAGAGGCAGTCGGTGATGATCAAGTCGGGACGGTTGATGGGTATGGCCGATTTCCAGACCAAAATCATGACACCTGATGATGATGAGATCGCGATCGAGATGGTGAGGGTGGGCGTCACCTGTGGAAGACAAGAAGGTGTTCCCGATGATGTAGGCCGTCTGTATGTTATCGCTGACCGCTACAGCTCCACTGGCGGCAGTGACGTTCTCAAAGTGGCAGCCACTGACCGTGACGAGGAGAGAAGGTGCATCGCAGGCTGACACGTCCATCAGTCTCGATCGACGAAGAAGAATAAATTCGAATAAATCATCTCACTCAAAACTGAAGTCGCAGTGCTGGTTTCCGGTATAGAACCCGTTCGAGTGGGGTCGAATTGAAGGGAATTTAAGACATTGTAAAAGTGACAATCAACGAGCGACACCGTGCTCGATTGTGTAAAGAACAGAGGGCTCGACGTAGAATAAGAGTTCAGGCCGGTAACGTTCTGTAATATCGTGGTACCCGTGGTACCTATCTCCTCATCAGCCGGAAAATTTCAAGTGGATCCGGAGAAATTCACCTGAGCCGGAGTAGGCACCCACCAGTGGACCGCTGGACCGGCTGTTCAGAAAGAGAGTGTCTGAAACGTAGGTCAAGGTGAAGTTGATGGTGGCGATGGCTGTGTTGTCCATGTCTACGAATCTACAACGAGTCACGTTGGCATGCGACCCGCCGGCGATCGCGCTGAGAAAGCTCATGCCGTTCCCCCCCGTCACGACTACGTTGTCTAAAAGCACGAGACTCGAGTTGACGACGAGGCCGGTTCGAACCGCATCGTGGAATGAAGAGTCCATCACGCGAAGATGAGCGTTCGAATTCTGAAGCCACAAGATGCGGGGAGCATCGTTTGAGATGAAAGTCGAGCGAGTGATGTTGAGGGGTCCAGTTGAAGGAATTTGAGTGCTGAGGATGTCAACATCGGCCGTGTTGCGATCGAAGATGCAATCGGTGATGGACCAGAATTGAGTGAAAGTACCACTGATGAGTCTGGAACCTGTCAAAGGTGAGAACGTGGATGGATGATGTGACGATATGGGATCTCACAATCATTGGTGGTGAAGTTGCAAGATGTTACAGTGAGGGAGACGTAGTTCTTCCTGTTGATAACTCCTTGATTACCTCCATAAGCCACGGAGTTCGATGTGAACGAGGAAGAGGTGATGCTGTAGGTGGTACCTCCGTTGGCTGTATAGAGAAGTGAGAGCTTCGCAGTGTTGTTGTCCATCTCTAATCCAGATACGTCGATGGCTCCAACACTGCCAAAGTATACAACATGAGAGACGTTATTTCCACTGAACTGAGAATCATAGATGCGTGAGAAGGTGGCGGTAGTGTTGATTACATCTGGTGAATGTTAATCTGGCTCCATTGACACTTGTGGCTCTCACTTGTGGCCAGGATATTTCTAAATATACAGTTTCCCAAGCTGATGATTGGGGTGGTCAAGGATAGGATTGCTCCGTTGACGGTCGCATTCGATGTGAAGGACAGATTAGTGATGTTCAATGATGTCACCGAGCCGAAGACAAGTGCCACGTTGTTGATGCTCATGATGGAGTCTGCTGTGAGACTGACCGCCTGGGTATTCCCTCCCTTCAACACGTAAGTTGTGAGTTGGGATGCGGACAGAGGTGCTACTACGGACAAGACTATGTTCTTGTCAGAAGCCGATATAGCTTGACTCCATACTGAAACGGATCAGCTCGCATTCACACGCATCATCGACCCACCGGTTGGGATGTCCGCATGACTCTGGATCGTATAGACATTGGCGACAGACGCCGTGACGATGAAGGCCAGGAGAGTGAAGAGTGTTGGTACAAGTCTAACCATTCCGTATGTGAGCTGGGGAGGCGACTGAGAAGTGACCCGTTTGCTCTCCACCTCTATCCATATGTTCACAACACAGACATGGACCGTCAAGTGTCATTCTCACCCGCTCGCTGATGAACCCCTATGGAATTCCGCTCCTCCGCATTTTTGGTGTCCAAGTAAATGAGCGAGACGTTGCGTCTCAGCCGATAGTAACTTTTGCTCCAACCCGATCAGTTTCAGCTGGGTCGTTTTCAGTACGGAATCGCAGAGGTGCTAACGAACGGCAACCTTTATTTCGACCGTCATGTTCCGGTGGCGAATATGTATCGGGGCAATCGATGGAGAAAGGGGCTGACATTCCTCGATCAGAGAATGAGATGATTGTCTGGGGCATGGGATGAAGAATGAGTTCATCCGTTCTGCCCAGCCGGGCAGCCGGGTGAACCGGATCTTTCATGATATGAGCTCAGCAGACGATCGAAACGAGGTGGTGACGATATCAGGAGCTCAAGAGTGACCAAAGCTGGTCGACAATGTACTATTTAGGGGATATCCATTGCACGACAATGGCAGCCTAACAAAATGCGCACATCGGGAGTGAAATTACCTAATATGATGATACATCGTATATCACACACTATCACAATAAAGTCCGCCACTTCGCTATCTTCATTTCATGAACGCTGAACTTGAGACAAACGTTGGTCCGCCATTTAATTTGATTAAAATAATCAACTGCTTGATTCCCCCCATCTACAACTTTCCGGTCTACACTCGCGATTTTCGTACGAATCGTCATGGCAATAAGCAGCAACCAAAAATAACTGCCAAGGAGGAAGATCGAAATCCACACCAAACTCCCCGGTGCCTCACGATACATGTCCAAGAGCTACCTGTAGAGAAGAGGAGCACATGGCCCACAACACTCCTCACCGAAGACATAATGGAGGTGATGCCTCATCTCATTTTTCGGTCGGAGGTATCAGACACAGCTTGGACCATGGGGAAGAGCGTAGAACTCACCGCTTGATGGATGCACCACCGCAACAAGCGAGGAGATCGGTCAGCATTCCGTGAGTGGAATGTGCCTATCGATGGAATAGCTGACGT
Source organism: Planoprotostelium fungivorum (assembly GCA_003024175.1). NCBI lineage: Eukaryota > Evosea > Variosea > Cavosteliida > Cavosteliaceae > Planoprotostelium > Planoprotostelium fungivorum. The sequence goes on along the minus strand of MDYQ01000051.1, from coordinate 35,015 downwards.
CTCTCAGCCAGACATCAGTGAAAGCAGGCATATCAGACAAAACACCCATTTGGCTCATAGATCATCCGATCACAAAGACAGAGTCTGAGGCTCTCACGGTACGAGAAAAGAAGAAAGAACACGCACTAGAAAAGATGGAACCGAGGGATAGCACGCCAATATGGCTGAAGAAGCAATCTTCGGCGATTCACCTTCCACAACTGACGAATCCGAATGCAGCCACACAACTATCAAAAAAGGTGACACGATTGAACTGATTTCACATCTTGCCCGTCTGACTATCACAGGTGGTTGCCATTGTGGCGCCACCGAAGGAGAAAGAGGAGGACAACAAGAAGCCATCTTGGCTCACAAACGAAAAACCTCTGGCCACGAGGAGAAACTACATTTTCACACCACGGTAGTATCTCGTCCTTGATCATCGAAGAAATCAGCCGTCGGAAGACACGAATGAGAGCCGTTCGGTCGCTGCATCTGCATGCGACCCTCGTAAGTGTCTTTATAAATCATTGCAAGATGATGGCGCTTCCATTTTGATCCTATAATATTGTGTTAGTGTTAACAAGATCAAAATGTCGAGGACACGTGTTCATGGTTTTGATTTCATCCAAGAGGAGGCTGCACTTAGATAAAAACAAGTTCATCATAACATGGAACTGAATGCAAATAGAACAATAGGACTAACCGATATCATGCCGTCAGTCCAATGCGTTCTACATACAACTAAGAACCAAACGAGATGAAAAACTATGTCTTTTTCTCTGTCGATGAGATGGAACGATGAGTGATCACACCATGAGATGTGATGAGATGGAATCGATCACTGTTTCATTGATAGATCTCAGCAACGTGTCTTTATGATTCAGAAATGAATGGATTTCCATTCTGGCCCGTGAGCACCAAACCTCGGTTGGGTGATTCAAAGATGGCGTGACCGACAAAGTATTCTGTCTCTCGCATCAGATGATGATGATCCACGATGTTGATGAACATCGGATATGTATATCCTACCGGGTAATCCAAAGACGTCTCTCTTGATGGTCGTGATGACAGATCCTCTCATCAGCTTCCCCTCCTTATTCGGTACAGCCTCGTCGTTCTGATGATCATGAGCGCGTCATGCGATCATGATGGTGCGTCTCACGAGTTGGAATTTGTTGATGTCTCTGTTGAGAAATATCTGGGGCAGTAACTTTCTCACCAAGTTCATAAGATCTGGTTGGATGATGTCAAAGAGGCTGACGTTATCACCCGGTACACCCGAAGGAAAACCTGGTCGAATTACAACGTTGTAGATGGAGTCTTGTGTCAAATCGTTTCTCTCATCTTCTGAATCAGATGAAAAGAATGAAAAGAGAAATGAAAGATGATGTCACCCGTGGTATCTGCATATGCTTTGTTGATGTAGTAGATGGTGGCTGAAATCTCTTCAGGTTTTCGCAGAACTGTCAACGTCACCAAATTTCCCCCAGATGATGACCGGTATCTGTCACGTCGTTCAAAATTCAAACTTCCCGCCACTTCTCACCTCTACAGAATCTGCATTCCTGATGCTCTCCTGTCGTCTGTCAGCCCCACGAGATGATCAACCGCCCTACCTCTAAGCTCTGACGAAACGTGTTCCACAGCTTCTTCTTCTGCTCAATGGTGCACAACTTTGCAAAGTGCTCGATCGTCTCGTGAATGCCTTTCCAAACGGCAACATTGTCATTCACATCGATGCCACTGATGATCATCATCAGCATTCGTGATGGGATGATGATGAGCGTGTGATGGATTTGTATGGACTCACGCTTCTTGAAACTTCCTCTTCATAAAGTTATCATCGAGTGGATATGTGATGGATGGTGGAGTAGGAACATCTGTGATGGGATTCATCATGTGATCGAATGCGATGCGAGACGATTCGGTGTCGCTGAAATCGAGAACGGGTGATTCGCTCTCGGTTGTCGTCGCAGCATCGGGGACGAAGAAGTTCCAGCCGGTCAGGAAATCGTCTAAGAGATCAGAAGATGGATCAGATGTTAGATCTGATTGTGTGAAAGGATCGTCGGCTCTTCTCCTGTATGCGATTGAGATACTGACACTATGTGAATGGATGATGTGATACCTCTTCTGAGTGTGTCCGGGTGTGGGTTGTTCGCAAGGTATACCTTTTCTAATGCAGCGGGGACACGGTCGATCTGTGCACATGATCAGAATAACAGAGCTTCTTCAGACGCTTCGACTCACTCGCATCACAACTCACGTGACTCTTTCTGCAGGCAGCACCTTTTCTCATTAGTCACAATTTAGCCAATTCCATACACTCACATGCTGTTTTGTTTCGCAGTCGTATCGGTTCAGCATTAAGAATCGTCTGTGTCGTGAAGAGTTCCTCTTGCATGTCGTTGCTGGTTGATGGTATCTAATTTTCCGCACACCGGCCCGATGAGCTCCGGCAGCTACAACGCGCAAGAATAGGTACCGCGATCGTTGTCCAATAAGTCTTCCTCCAAACAAATCTTCTGTCGTTCATTCAAAGGTGCAGAGAACCCCACGATTACCCTCTCCAATACAAAGTTATAACACAACATTTTATCTACCGGATCCAAAGTCACATCTTCCCAAAAATGTCCTTCGCCATATGGACAACCTTCTGAAAGACTCCCGTTCGGTTCGTCTCTGCTCTCAGTGATAAAAGCTTGACGATCTCCGTATGTCCTCTGTAGATCGCAACCTGCATGGCCTCGTTGTCGTTTGCCGTTGGATCCACACGAGGATCTTCCAAGAGTAGTCTGACCATGTCCGTCTGTCCCCGGCGTGCCGCGATCCGTAGGGCCTCGTCATCTCTCGCTGATGGATCGACCTTGGGATGTGACAATAGCAGCCGAGCTATCTCCGTCTGATTTGCCTGCGAGAAGACCGATCGGATGGCCTTGTTGTCTTCCACTGATGGATCCACGCGTGGATCGTTCAGTAGCAGCCGGAAGGCTTCGAGGTCAAGTTTGTGGCTGCTGATCACGTCATTCACGACCGAAGGATTGACTGAAGGATGGGCCAGCAGCAACTCGACGATTTCCTGATGGCCGTGACAACACGCCTCTACCAATGCCTCGTTGTTTTCTGCCGATGGATCTACCCTACTATCCCCCAGTAGCAATCTTACGATCTCGGTATCGCCGAAACCAGAAGCATTTCGAATGGCCTCGTTGTTATTTGATGATGGATCGGCCCTGCAGTCCTCCAGAAGCAATTGTACGAGCTCAATCGAACCACCAAGACAAGCGTTACGGATGGCCTCGTTATTTCTACTGGAAGGGTCCACTCGGTTATCCGCCAAGAGGAGCTGTGCGAGGCAATCAAGAATATTGATGTCTCTGATGGCGGTATTGTCGCCTGCTGCCGGGTCTGCCCGAGGATGGGACAAGAGGAGCTTCAGCGTGGCAGTGCGCCTGGTTGACAAGGCCCTCGTGAACACTTCGTTGTTGAATGCCGTGGGGTCTAAGCGTAGATCGTCCAGGAGCACCCAAGCCATGCGCAAGTGACCGCTCGTGATCGCATAGTGAAGCGCATTGTTGCGCCTGGTTGATGGATCGACCCTGGGATCAGATAAGAGAAGCTCGACTGACCTGTGGCTCGACGTCATGCATGCACGGATGATGACCTCGTTGTCTCTCGCTGACGGGTCCACACGAGGATCAGATAACAGAAGCCTTATGGCGCCTGCGTGACCTCTCTTGGCTGCATGGAAGATGGCCCAGTTGTCGTTGCGAGATGGATCGACCTGTGGATGTCGCAGCAGCTCTCTCAGTATGTCTCTGACAATGCGCTGTGGTGTTCTGTGCTGCAGATACAGGTGGCTCACAGGATCGGCTGTCAGCTCGACAGACTGACTGACAAGAAAGCGGACTGAACGAGCTGACTTTCTCTCTATGGCTGCCAGAAGGTCGTCATAGTCAAGCAAGTCAGTGAAAGTGTCCACTGAGAAGGTTCAGAACTAGAATAAGAGAACAGAGGTATGTGAAGATCACCAGTGAGAGTCTGCAAGTGCGACGAAGGATGCCAAATCGTATTCTCCTTACATTCGTGCGGCTGTTAGCATCTCCTCCAACGTCCAGGACCTCCTTTTCCTCCAAGATCACCCTGAGGATGAGTGTCGTGACATCGTGGCTCGAGAGGATTCCGTTTGTCATCGACTGACTCTTCGGTTTTGAGATGCGATGTGGTTCTATAGGTGATCTGGAATTCTTAACGAGACGCGATGTCATTCTCTTCCCGAAACGAATCCGGCCGGGTAAGGATCTTTATGTTTGCATCTCTGGGATGTGCAGGCGCGATTTATGTTGTGATGATGGTGAAATGTCAACAATCTACCGAACACAAACGTTCCAGTTCAGAATCACGTTGGTCATAGATTGTCTTTATGTCCATCACTCGGAGATGAAGGGGTTCTCGTTCGGTCTTATGAGCACTAGACCTCGATTGGGTGATTCAAAGATGGCGTGACTGATGAAATACTCTGTGCCTCACTTCACTCGATGTCGATGATGTTGATGTCGATCGATGGTGGGTGATGAAGTGATCATGATGGAAAACTAAAGGAGACAAAGATTCTTACCGGGTAGCCCAAAGACGTCTCTCTTCACTGTCGTGACTACGTATCCCTTCATCGGTGTCCCATCTCTGTTGGGTAACGTCCATCCGTTCTGATCCTTCGTGTCATGCGATGATGATGACGAGACTCACGATTTGAAATTTTGTGACGTCTCTGTTGATGAATATCTGTGGTAAAATGTCTCTGACTAGATTGATGAACTCGGGCGCGATGATGTCAAGGAGGTTGATGCTGTCATCGGGTGCACCCCATGGAAAACCTGTACGATTTACAAAGTTGTAGAACGATTGAATTTCAATCAGAGGGAGCGGTATCGCTTTTAAGATGTGATGATGATCGTGATCACCCGTGGTATCTGCATAAGCTTTGTTGATGTAGTATATCGTGGCTGAAACTTCTTCAGGTATTTGACGAACTTGCCTCCTCACTGTATTTCCCCCATATGATGACCGGTATCTGTCACGTTGTTCAATATTCAAACTTCCCGCCACTTCTCACCTCTACAGATGCTGCGCTCTTTATGCTCTCCTGTCATCTTCCATCAGTCCCTTCCTCGATTGTTCCCTCACCTCTAGACTCTGGCGGAACGAGTTCCACAATTTTCTCTTCTGCTCTGTGGTGCATAAGCTCGCGAAATGGTCGATTGTCTCGTGTATTCCTTTCCAAACGGTAGTGTTGTCATCCATGTCGATGCCACTCGTGAGGTTTAGCATGGTGGTTGATGAGTCGTTCACTCACGCTTCTTGGAATTTCATCTTCATGATGTTCTCTTTATCGTCACTGGGGTGGCTGATTGATGGTGGGGTGGGAATATCTTCGGTCGCATTCAGCAGCTGATTGAATTTGATGTGAGAGTAGTCAGAGTCGCTGAAACTCAGAACTGGTGAATTTATACACCCGGACGTGGCTGCATTCTCTGGATCGAAGAAATCCCAGCCGGACAGACAGCCCTCCAATTGGTCAGATGACGGTTCAGATGTGAGATCAAAATGTGTATAAGGATCGTCAGCTCTTCTCCTGTTGTGATTGAGTCTCAGAATAGACACGATGAAGAATCGACAATGGGTACCTGTTTTGTGAGCGTCTGGGCCCTGGCTCCTCACAAGGTATACCTTTTCTAACGCACTGGGGACACGGTCGATCTACAGCGTATGAGATCGTGCCACTTCTCGTCGGATCAGATGTATCAGACTTACTCGCGTCGCAACTCACGTGACTCTTTCTGCAGGCAGCACCTCCTCTAATTAGTCTCATTCCCGCCCTCGATCGACTCACACGCTGTTCTATTTCGCAGGCGTATCGGTCCAGAAGAAGGGTTGTTCTGTGACATGAAGGGTTGTCCTTGCATGTTCCTGTCGATGTCGATGTGATGTGAGATCGCAGCCCGCAAAGCGCCGCCAACCCTCGAGTTTTCACAAATGTAGACTTTGATAGAATTTGACAGCCCAGGGGTCACCAACGTGAAACTCGAAAAGAACCGACCAGTTGCGCGCGGAATTCTGCGTAGTTTGAACTGGCGGCGCATTGAATCCTCCGGAAGGTGATTCGGTTTTTCCGGTTGGTAGTCAATGGTGCATTGAGAATGGATCACTTCTCTCCCTGATCCAAATGCACGGACATGCCCGATATTTCGATTTACAAACACCTCAAGAATGAATTGTGTCCATCGGTGGGCCCATTTGGTCCTTCCGCAGTAACTCAGTTTCACTGAGATCAATGTCCCTCCATTCCAGTCCTTCTGCCCACTGTGCGCCCTATGTGTTCACTCCAGTGCTCTACTCGATCATCTGCCCTCTTGTCTCTATCACTACCTCATTGGAAACAAAATTCAGAACCGCTTCTACTGCCCCTGCCCGCACTGCAAAGGACAGAAGGAACACTCCTGCAACATGAGGAGAGTGAGCAGATCGGAGGACTCGCACGATATGGCATTCATGTCGATTGTACCGGCACCAAGTCAAAGGAACTTTCTAAACAACTGTCCTCTAAGAGAATCATCATAGAGAGGGTGTTTGGGAGAATGAAGGCCTGGAAAGCATGCAAGGACGTGATGAGAAACAAGGTGGTTGGAGGCTCGGCCTTAGCGTGGCACAACATGATCTGGCGCATCGTAGGGGTTTTTTGGGATGAGTTCAACCTCTCGTGCATCAAAACACGCGCTCATAAGTGCCTCGTTGTGTTTCACGTGTTTCACGAATTAGGCGTTTTATGAGAATGAGGGCATGCCCATTGTTCATCACAAGGAACCACTCCCCCAAATTCACATTCAGAGGTATCAGAGCGGTTTTCATATACCTCTGGATCTATACGGTTCGAATTTTCTGATTTCTCCGCTTCGAGAGTCTTCATGCCTCGTCTTTATTTCATCATCACGAGATGATCGGGTTTCCATTTTCCTCCGTGATCACTAAACCTTCCTTGGGCGTGTCAAAGATGGCGTGACTGATAAAATATTCTGTCTCTCAATCAGATGGATGAAGATAATACTGATGAGTATTGAGGTTGTATAGATTATCACCAGGTAAACCGAATATGTCTCTCTTGACTGTCGTGATGATGTGTCCTTTCATCGTTGTACCATTCTTGTTAGGCAGCGTCTTCCCATTCTAAATAGTAACAACGTCACGGTGAAGATCGATGACGATCTGAAACTTGTTGATGTCTCTGTTGAGGAAGAGCTGTGGTAATATCTTTCTCACCAGATCGATGAGTTCAGATTGAGTGATGTCAAAGAGGCCGATACTGTCACTTGGATCACCGTAGGGAAAGCCTGCACGGATTACAACGTTGTGGATTGTCCTTTTCAATCATTCGCAACTGATTCGATGTTCGAGATGGACTTGAAAATTGGTACGATCACCTGTGTTGTCTGCGTAACCTTTGTTGATGTGATAGATCGTCGCTAAAATATCTTCAGCACTTTGATGAAATCTGTGGCACACCAAATTTCCCCCAGATGAGGATAGGTATCTGTCGCTGCATTCAAAATTCAAAATTCCCGCCACCGCTCACCTCCACAGAGTCTGCACTCTTGATGCTCTCCTGTCATCATCAATCGATCCGTCATCGCCGGTGATGTTCTCACCTCTAAGCTCTGACGAAACGTGTCCCACATCTTCTTCTTCTGCTCGATGGTGCATAACTTTGCAAAGTGCTCGATCGTCTCATTGATGCCTTTCCAAACCGTGACATGATCTTCCGTATCAATACCTCTGAAGGTCCGTCATCTTCCATCATCATTTGAATCATTCTACTCACGCCTCTTTGAATTTGACTTTCATGATGTTATCTTCTTCGATCGGACAGCTGATCGATGGTGGAGTGGGAACGTCTTCATTGGGATTCATCAGATGATTGAACATGACGTGAGAGAAATCAGTGTCGCTGAAACTGAGGACAGGTAATGCTTCTGCTTCAGTGGTTGCGATCTCGGGAACAAGGAAATCCCAGCCAGACAGAAAGCCATCCAGACGATCAGAAGGATCGGATGCGAGATCTGATTCTGTGGAAGAGTAATCAACTCTCTTTCTGTCAGTCATTGAGCCTCATTTGATGCTGATGCGAAGATTGACGAGTTGATAATGTGATACCTGTTTTGAGATCGACCAGATATTGGCTCTTCACAAGAGATTCCTTTTCTTACGCAGCGTGGACAGGGTCGAACTGCAGAAGAATAAACAAGATTCGATCTCGTCTGTACGATGTAATTAACAAGATATTATCAGCCCACCAGTATTACAGGTCACATGACTTCTTCTGCAAGCAGCACCTCCTCTATTCAATCACGACGAATTACGACGAACTCACAAGCTGTTTTTGTTCGTAGACGCACCGGTCCAGAAGAAGGATTTGTGTGTGTAATCAACTCTTCGTGCATGTTGTTGCTGTCTGAAGCGCAGGGTTGATAGATTCAAACCTCCCGAGTCGGAAAGTAGTCGATGTGTGTCGGGCCGATCTGTCACAGGTGATGTGAAGGCGACGATCATCGCGTGAGTTTGAATCGTACCATACGAATCAGAACCGATATCAGAGAACGAGCACAATAAATTCAAGATATGGGGAGTCCACATCTCTTTATGTTGGTCATCGTGATATGACGGGGTTCCCATTCTATTCTTTGATCACAAAGCCTCGATCGCGATCGTCGGTGTATCGAACATCATATCTCAGCTCTTTACCTCTGTGTTCATTCGTCAACTGCTGGACGATGAACGCATCGATCCCGTGGCACACGAAAATGAAGGGAAGCCTATGGACCGTGGGATGCGAAGTAACGACCATACTGAAGCTTTTCTGGTCCCACCCTCGCGCGGAGCCTGCAGCAGCAGAAAACAGAGACGACATCCTGTTGAAAGAGACGTGAGTTCGATTTCACACGTTCATCATCCATCGAGACTCGCACGATGCGAAAACAAGAATGTTGTTCCGTACGCAGGCGATCATCCGAGCATCGATCTCGAGCAGCCTCTCTTGGGAAAATAGAGACACGTGGAGTCGTCTGATTATGACGAAAGATGCATCTTTCTCTCTGCTTGTCACAAATGAGCAGATGAAACCATCCGTATGAATCACAAGTAGTGTGTTGGTGTCTCATGTTGTTTCATCATCTGAGAAGGAGCCAAGTCTTCCTGTTTATTCCGAGCGGAACATTCTAAGCATCTCGGACTTCATAAAATTTCCTGAGGAACATTCCAACACACGTAGCAACACCTACAGGCAGCGATTTCAACTCAATCATCAGATAAGCACAAGGAAAATGTCAACAGCAGTAGCCGTCACACACAGTGGATTGGGTAGTGGTGTCTCTCAAAACTACAATGAGATCAACCACAAGGTGAAGAATGGACAGAGGTCTGAAATCCTGATATCTGGTAGGTGGTCAGCAGCACGAATCGTGTCTCCCTCATGTTCTCCATTGCAAATCGCATTGGCAGTCTTAGCCAGGTGCTAGACGTGATGAAAGACTACAAGATCAATTTGGGAAGAATCGAATCCAGACCTTCTCGTTCTAAATCCACCAACTACGACTTTTTTGTCGATATCGACGACGCCTCAGAGAAAGTCATCGGACAGGTGCTGCCTCTCATATCAATCCATCTCATCATTTTCATAGGTCATTGATCGTCTGAATGAACTGGGCATTGCCACATTGGGTGACACCCCAATGATCTCTCAGACGCTCACCTCTAACACGACAACGGGAGGTCACATGCAGCAAGGTAATACTCCATCGACATCGTCCATCACCACTCATCTTCATCAGTGCCTTGGTTCCCAAGAAAGTTGTCTGATCTCGACATGTTCACATCGAAGACGATGGAATATGGAACCGATCTCGACGCCGATCATCCTGGTTTCACTGATCCCGAGTACCGCAAGCGCAGGATCGCCATCACAACCAACGCCCTCAAATACAAACAGTACGTCATCCATCATCCTCTAACGAGATGAGATCACACTGCATGCGTTGATGACACGTTCGACAGTGGTGACCGCATCCCTTACGTTCAGTACACTGCAGAAGAGAACGCAACGTGGGGAGTTGTCTACAAGAAGTTGACATCTCTATACCCCAGCCACGCCTGCAAGCAGCAGAACTACGTCCTGCCCCTTCTGGAACAGAACTGTGGCTATGGACCTGATGCTATCCCTCAGTTGGAAGACGTATCGAGGTACCTCCAAGGTAGACGTCACATCATCACATCATCACATCATCACATCATCACATCATCACATCATCATCTTGATCACTCGCTCACCATCATCGATCATCAATTGTCAATCATAATCCATCATCTCACTTCGATCCTACGTGATTGACGCATTCATTTCATAATTCATCTCTTGATCCACTCTCCTCCATCATGAGCTGATGATCATCGTGACGCTGACGCACAAACAGAGTGCACCGGTTGGAGATTGAGGCCCGTCTCTGGTCTGATGTCATCACGTGACTTCCTCAACGGCTTAGCCTTTAGAACCTTCCACTCCACTCAATACATCCGTCACGGCTCGAAGCCCCTGTACACTCCCGAGCCGTGAGTCTTCGTTGAAATTTCACGGGAAACTCATCGAAAACTCAGTGACTGCTGTCACGAATTATTGGGACACGTACCCTTGTACGCCGATCCAGATTTCGCCGAGTTTTCCCAGGAAATTGGTTTGGCTTCCCTGGGCGCCAGCGACGAGGACATTGAGAAGTTGGCCACGGTGAATTTTGACGATTTCACGTTGTAGATTGACGTCATTACAGGTGTACTGGTTCACGGTGGAGTTTGGAGTCTGCAAGGAGGGAGACGATGTGAAGGCATACGGTGCCGGTCTCCTCTCTTCTTTCGGTGAATTGGAGTACTCTCTGGGTGAGATGTCTATCTCGCATCGTGATGATGGTCTCATCGATGTCATCACCCACATCATGATCATCGTGATGTCTTTCGATTCTCATCTGTATGTAGGTGGTAACGATCAGAAGCCAAAGTACCTCCCATTCTCTCCTGAGAAGGCTGCTACCACCAAATACCCCGTGACATCCTTCCAGCCCACCTACTTTGTCGCCGAGTCCTTCCAAGATGCAAAGGAGAAGGTCCACCATTTATTTCATTTTATTCTTCTGACATTTTCCAAAGGTCATCGATTTTGCAGCACAGTTGAACCGTCCCTTCTCGGTTCGTTACAACGCTTACACTCAGTCAGTGGAAGTATTAGACAACAAGCAGAAGCTATCGAGGTTCGTCAAAGAGATCCACTCTCAGATTGCCACGTTGAACGCTGCCATCGAAAAGTTGCCCATCTAAATAAACGTTCGGTGTCCTTCTATTGTCTTTCTCTCGCGAGAGGGGGAAATAAAATGAAATAAATGTTTATCAATCCGTATTTCCCGCGGTCATATTGCTCATCCACTGAGGTATCTGTACACGTCAGACGAGATTTCCACGAGATTTCTTCACCTCCTGTCCACTCTTCTGAAGCTGCTTGACGAGGTGTCTGGCCATGTTGCTATTTTTAGAAGAGAAGAAGCTAACGGCGTGGCCTTGTTTTCCCGCCCTGCCAGTTCTCCCAATTCTGTGTACGTAATCTTCGATGTTGGTGGGTAGGTCGTAGTTGATCACGTGACCAACGTTCTCGATATCGAGTCCACGCGCTGAACCATTGAGTCCCAAATAAAACGAAATAAAATATCCCGAGACGATTACTTCTCATTCTTTTTGGGACCGAAAGGTGTAGTACGAAACAATAAAATAGAATAAATACCTGCGACGTCCGTGGCCACGAGTATGGGTGTCTTACCGGTTCGAAAAGACTCTAATGCAGTCTCCCTCTCCCTCTGGTCTAAATCTCCGTGGATCGTTGTAGATGCAAACTTTCTATCGTGCAGCCACCACGCCAGCGCATCGGCAGATTTTTTCGTTCCCGCGAAAACTGCGACACGTCAACTTTCTAGACGGTCTATCGATTTAGAGGTCGTCACCCAACACGAGCCCCTGCATCGTCTTCAGTTGTTCCACGACTGTCTTCTGCTTATCACTCTCATCCAGATAGATGAAATTCTGACGGATGCTGGTGGACGTACCGCCCGACGTACCGATACGTAAGAAGACGTAATCGTCCAAATACTCGGAGGCGAGCCTCCTTATCTCCTTTGGAAAGGTGGCGGAGAACATGATGGTCTGTATTTCTCTGTCTCCTCTCGTTTCCTGGGTTACCGTCGGCGAACGTATAGACATTGACATCGTAGATGAAAGAGATATAGATGGTGCATCTTAAAATTCGAGATCATGTTCTGTGATGATCTCATCTCCATGATGATTTTTTCGTTGAGAAAATAAAATGAAATAAAATGACCTCACCTTCTTCTTCTGTGCATTTGGATTGAGAGATGACTTCTGCCAAGAGGTCTCCGGCTGCACCGTTCGATTTGGATCCTTTGGAAAGTCTTGTCTACCCGTGATCTTCTTGATGTCCTTCTCGAAGCCCATGTCTAACATTCTATCGGCTTCGTCTAAAACGAAGAAACGTAAAGAGTTGAGGCCAATCTTCTGTGATTCGAGCAGATCCACCAATCGTCCGGGTGTGGCGATGAGAACATCGCAGCCGTGAGTGATGAGTTCGGTCTTCTGTTTGTGTTTGTCTGCGCCTCCGTAGATGGCAATGCTGTTGTAACCCGTCTCGTTTGTGATCTGATGACAAGATGAATCATCGTATCACATTACAAAAAGTGAGGGACGATCACCTTCTCTGCTTCTTCTTGGATCTGGATGACGAGTTCTCTCGTAGGAGCCAGTACGAGTGCCAGAGGAAAACTCTTGTGATAGCTCATCGGCCTCTTTAACTTGCCCAGTTTGGCGTCGGTGGTGAGAGCTGCGATGATGGGAACGAGAAAAGCGAGAGTCTTTCCACTGCCTGTGTTGGGGAGGCACGTAAGCGAAGGATACCGTAATGCACATGCACCGATGTAGACATGATGTGTTCGTGTTGAAGATGAAAGATGGTTCTCAAGAGACACCTGTCTGGGCGCAGGCCATGATGTCTCGTCGGTGATCCAGGAGAATGGGAATGGAATGTTTTTGTACAGTGGATGGGTAAGTGAACCCACAGTTTCGCAAGTTGTTAACTAATTGTGGATATCCTTTGAGGTCGTCGAATCTGTGTTCAAAGTTGAGATGGCAGATGAAATGGGTCCATACCGATTAAGGGTGCGGTAATTGGTGATGTTCTGAACGTCCACGTGAACTTCTGGGACGATAGTGTCCTTCATTACCACTCCCCCCGTTTTCTGTTTCTTTTGTTGAGGTTCTTCTGCCGTGGAGAACATGTCATCGAAATCCTCCTCTTCTTTCGACGCATCTTCCTCTTCTCTCGGTGCTTCTTCCTCTTCTTCTTCCAAGACCGGTAGATCTCCTCCCGACAGTGTGATCAGCTCTCCCAAATCATTCAACAAGGTCTTCATCTCCGCATTGCTGGGGTCACCTCTCAGAGCGACTAATACGGACGTGTACTGTTGTTGGAGATCGCTGAGTTCCATGGTGATTCAATGAAATGTCTGCAATTATTGCTGCTGAAGGTTCGTTGTTTGGTGGTGTGTAAAACAGCTGACGTACCATAACACGCACAACACCCCACCGACAACAATGGGGACACTTCGGCTCATACTCCTTTCTTGTATATTCTTATCCATCTTCGCTGATAGGAGCTTCGTCATTTCTGGAGATTCTTTTGTGAAGGATGGAGAACCATACGTCATCATCTCTGGTGCGTCGTGATGTCTTTGCATCACTTTCTGACACAGTCCACAGGTTCTGTCCATTATTTTCGAATCCCCCAGGCATTATGGCCCGACCGTCTACTGAAAATGAGAGCAGGAGGTCTCAACACTGTGAGTCCATCCTCCATCACCTCTCCTCATTTCCATCAGATTACGACTTATGTCCCATGGAACTTGCATAACCCACAACCCGGACAATATAACTTTGAAGGTCGTCTGGACCTCTTACGTTTCCTTCTCGTCGCCCAGAAGGCAGGATTGAACGTCATCTTGAGGACCAGTCCTTACATTTGTGCCGGTGAATCCATCGTGCATTATGACATCATCAGAGACTCATTTGTGATACAGAGTTCGAGATGGGAGGTCTCCCCGCCTGGTTATTGAACGTCACGTGAGTCGCACACAGACAAAGCCATTCTCATCATCTTGCAGGGGATTAGAGCTGAGGTCATCAGATCCGGCCTACCTCTCTTACTATGCAACCTTCATGGACGTTTTGGCGCCAAAACTGAAGCCCTTACTGTACAGTGAGGGTGGGAACATCATCGCCATCCAGGTGAGCCGAACCCAAATAAAACAAAATAAAATCAAACGACTCACACGGTTTCAGATCGAAAACGAATATGGCTGGTGGGGCACCGATTTAGAATACCAAGAAGCCCTCCTTCAACAATTTATAGAGAGAAACATCCGTGATGTCATCTTCTTCCAGTGTGACCCGTGAGTCCTCTCGATTTCGAACGTGGTATCTGACTCTTACAGTAACTACGATTCAACTTGGGTGGGCGGCGGTCTACCTTCTCTCTTACGCTCTGTCAACATGGCTGCTAGTGCACCACCACAAGATGGAATCAACTGGTTGAGAGAGAGACAGAGCAGTGGTCCCATTTTGGTGTCTGAAATGTGGGACGGGTGGTTCGATTACTGGGTGAGGATTTTGTGCGGTGTCGGTGCTGATATAGAGGGCCCAGGGAAACCCGTCTCATTCTACAACGAACGGAACGCAGGAAGCGGCGAATATTCAGTGGCTTCTCTCTAGAAATATTTCCATATCGTTGTACATGTACCACGGCGGTACAAACTTCGACTACACGGCCGGCTTCACCATCACGACCAGCTACGACTACGACGGTACCCGTGAAATTTCCGCGAAATTTCTGATACCAGTGCAGGTGCACTGAACGAGTCGGGCGACCCGACGTACAAGTTTGAAGCCTTTAAAAATTCCATCTTGAGTGTATTTCCACAAGATCTGCCGCAGCTTCCCCCGGCTAAGCTCAAGGGTCACTATGGTGACGTCATCATGACGTCATCATACGTGATGGACTTTGATGACGTGGATACCATGGATCGATTGTCTATCTGGGGCAGGAGGAATAGGAAGACGGTGGCGCCAAAACCGATGGAATATTTCGGACAGAATAATGGATTCATACTGTACCGAGCGAGGGTGCCCGGACCTCAGAAAGATAGTATACAAGTGAACACGTTACACGATAGGTGAGAAGAGAATGAAGATGTCAGCATCAAGATGATGATGATCACCGATCATGATCATCAAAATGCATTCGTCATCATGATCACAATCATCATGAGTGCGATGATGGTGTGACTGAAGATGATCACAGGGCTCACTTCTACCAAGACGGAAATTTCATTGGAACCTACTTTCGAAACAACGGGAACCTCAACAAGTTCAAAATGAACGTCACCGCCATCGGATCCACCCTCGACCTCTTCGTGGAAAACATGGGTAATCCATCTACAACGTTGTAGATGACTCAAATCTTCCCAGGCAGAATCAATACGGGTCACGCGATATCGAGTGAATACAAGGGAATCGTCGACAGCTTACAGTACAATGGAAAAAACATTTACCACTGGGACTCTTGGTCGTTTGACTTCTCAGACATTTCCACCATACCATTCACCAAAGGGGTGAGTCATTCTATTACGCACGTTGACGGTCACGTGACCGTGATCACGTGATCGTTGTAGTGACGAGGGGTAGGTAGTGCAGGATGTGAGACACCGTCCGGTCTTCTATGAAGGAACGTTTGAAGTTGTGGATACACCTCTCGATACGTTCGCTTCGTTTGCAAATTGGACGAAGGGGTTCATGTGGGTCAACGGAAACAATATCGGTGAGACATCATCATCATGCCATGATCAACTCTGTTGTCATCTGTTTCATCATCATTTGTCTCATCATCATCTGTCTCATCATCATCTGTCTCATCATATGTCTCATCATCTGATTCATCAATCGATCGATCATGCAATCGAAGCCATCGACCATCACAAACTGACATCCAAACAGGTAGATATTGGAACGTGGGACCTCAAGAGAGACTCTACATCCCCTCTCCCTTCTTAAAGACCGGCCTCAACCGTCTCGTCGTCCTCGAATTAGACGCCACGAATCGAACCGTCGTGTCACTGATGGCGGAAGGCAATCTGGGCCCCACGGCAGTGCCCATACTTCCAGTGAAGGAGAGAGAGTACATCTTACCAGAGGGAAATCGTTTGAAGAGATAAAGTGATAGAGGGTGATTCTATGAGGATGGTTGAATGTAGATATGTAGTTCTTTTAAATGAGTCTGACGGAAGAGAAGTCCGTCCTCTACATACGAACGACTCGAAGTCGTTTGTCTTTATCGTGTCTTCCATGCGTGATGACGGTTGCTGTCGGTGATGATGATGATGACGAGCGCTGTCGGTGATGAGATAGTCTCATTGTAGACTGCTGCAAAGAATTCCCGTAATTTGTACGGGATGACACACGAGCGATCTACAACTCTCGGTGTTGACTTCGCATGTCTTCTGTCGTCAACCACTGTGACTCATTCAACACTCCACGATGTGGGGTGTGTCCATCACTAGGAGAGGTTGGACTACATTCAACGTATATGTACCTACTCACACATGAGATCATCCAATTGATTCGATTCAACCTCCCTGTGACCACTGTGTCTTCAAATACTCTGTCAGAGTCATTCGACCCCTTCGATCCACAGACAGTAACTTGCTCAATATGTCCCTGGCCTCCATCGTCACCACCTCAGACAAGTCCACCTTACCCTTCATGATGACATCTACGTCAGAGAAGGGTGGCTCACCGGTCAGCTGATGGATGTAAGTCTCATGATGTCACCGGCTTCACGTCTCTGTGGCTGACACCTCTCTTGTGACAGTACGCCAGTCCCTCTGCCAATTGATTGAACAGACACTTGACTTCGTTCTGCCTCATCGTCGACCCTCTCTCCTCGATGTATCTCTCCAGCGTGACTCCCTGCACAAACTCTGCGACCAAGTGGTGGTGACAGGGTGTCTGAATGGCTTCGATGAGCTTGATCGTGAAGATGAGATCTCGCTCAAAACACAACAGCAGTCCTCTCTACTATATACATGATACTGTTTTATTTATGATTTGTTAATGAATGCACGTTGCCGTCCCAACCACTCCCAAAACCACGCCGACTGCGAAGGACAGGGCGATCGAGAGGAATGCTACTATTTTCTCGAAGGTTGATCTGTTCGCAGTGTAGCAACTTTGTCGGTTCTCTGACTGAGAAGTGGTTCGCTCATCTCTGTTTACGCCCCGGCTCTCTGGTCTTTGAGATCTGGCTTCACGCAATTGGATTGTGTTTCGACGAATGACAAATACCTTCTATGACCCGATTGAGAGCCTCTCTTAATTCATCGATCTGTCTCTGTTTATTTGAAACTGTTCATTTCAGCTCGATTGTCCCCAATCACACTTTTGTATAGATAATAGAGAATAAAGAAAATTGAGACTCACCAGTGGGGGCGATCTGAGCGGAGAACCATCCTTCCTCTTGCAGTTGTCCAAGAACATTAGCTTTCTTGATAGTGTTTATATTGAAATGAGTGGGATCGTCTAGAATAGCTTCTACGTTTGCTTGAGTGACAGCAGCCTTCACTTGATTGACATCAGGAAAGAGAGCCTTAAAGTTGTCGAGAGTGATCTCCTGAACCATGTTAATCTTACCACTTGGGATCTATAAACGAAGTCAGAAGATGTGAAAGAGGAACCAAAGCCGACGTCTCGAAGAATAAGAAGCCAAGCGTTCGATCCGACCATACAATTTTACCTGTGGAATATTTGAGGTGGCTGTGATGGGCGACGGGAGAATCTCTTCCTATGGATGAGATCTGTGATGGAGTTAAAAAATGAGACAGCCACGTCTAGAAAAAGAGAAAGACCGATTTGGAGGCTCGAAATGCGATCTCCACAGATGGATGATGAGGTCTCTCGAAAACGAGCACAGGGCTGGGTTATTTTTCGTTTCAAACGAAATTTATAGCGATATCGTAAGAAAGATATCACTCGTTTTCGAGATTTGGAGGCTCGAAATGTGATCTCCACAGATGGA
Source organism: Planoprotostelium fungivorum (assembly GCA_003024175.1). Taxonomy (NCBI): domain Eukaryota; phylum Evosea; class Variosea; order Cavosteliida; family Cavosteliaceae; genus Planoprotostelium; species Planoprotostelium fungivorum. The sequence continues at coordinate 16,759 of MDYQ01000051.1, read as the reverse complement.
CGGTTAGAGTCAGGAGAAGCGGTGTTGTCACGCCGCACGTCTATAGCTTCAAGGTATGTAACTCATCTTGTTTTTTCCCTTGGTTTCAGCGAACAAAAGCGAGTCATCTCTTGACCTGATGATCAAGTGATAGTGGGGGCACGATCACGCAGGAATACCATTCATGTGAAACGGAGTTACAACTTTACTCCGTCTCTTAGAATCACCGTGGCAGAGTGCCCTCACAGTGGTCTCATGGCGGAAGCAGAGAGAGAGGGTTTCTCCAACAGTTACTGCAGAGTGGTCAATCGTCATTTCCGGCTGAATACACAAGCAAGCACTTCTCCATCACCAAATTCCGACACGGTGAACGATCTACAGATCTACTCTCTTTGTCAGAATATCTCGTTCATTTCCCACCTGTAGAGTTGTCAGATAGGTGATCTCGGTGGTGACCACCACGATCGTCAACGCCATGACTCACCACGATGTTTGCCGGCTTCACGTCTCTGTTGGATTGCACAAACTCTGCGACCAAGTGGTAGTGACTGGGTGTCTGAATGGCTTCGATGAGCTTGAGTACATTCGGATGTGACAGATTCCTTACTAACTCCACTTGTCTCATGGAGGACAGACACATGGCAGTCTCTTCCTCTTGATGGATTTGATCACAAACTGCATCATCGTCAATCGGTTTCACTCGATGGAAGACTCACGCGGTTTCCGTTATGATCACGCTCTCGCAACGCTGTACGCTGCATGTAATCTATCATCTTGTATTCTGATAGATTTCTCTTCTTCCACTGACTCGTTGCCTCTCCTTCGTTCGTGTTGATCTTGAAACGTGAGATCAGCATGTTGATGATCTCGGCAAAGTTTTCCTCCAACTGATCAGCGCCTCCATTGGTACTTTTCCAACAGGATTGCGCGAAGTAAGATGCTCAGTTTTACCACAGACACACGAGATCTGAAACACATCCGGACAAGGGAAGAGGAAGCTCCCGGCGACATCATCACACGACACGAAGAACAGGAGGGTGGAAGAGGCTTAGTATCATTTTATTATCAATAGAGGGTCAATTTGATAAGGACAATTGTGATGCAGGCCGGTAAATGTATCTAAATGATAAGGAACCATTCAAATAATAGTTGCCTACTGAATACATTCGAATGATAACACCGATCAACAGTGAATACGAAGAGAGAATGGAACACGTTCATGTCTTTATCATCCTCTTCGTGTGTGACTGGTCGTCCCTCACCACAAAATACAAGACCCTCAAGTACTCCGTAATGGACCACTCGTCATATAAAGTCACTTGTGTGTCATCATCATCGAACCTGATGTTGCCTCCTCCGAAAAATTTCGTGTTCGCATGGATCTGATGGGGGATACCGATGACATTCTGGAGGTAGTTTCTCAACCTTCTGAAGCTCTCAGAAGGTCGACTGCAGTCTAAACGGAAGGGGTGGTCGTTGACGTATTGTCCTGATGTCGTTCGTCAATGACCATCGCCTCTTAATCATCGCCCACCGATGGTGATGTGGAATTTATAAGAGGAGCCGGACTGCTTGTCTTGGACGGTGCATGGGACGCGAGCTCGTGAGTAGAAGAATTCATTGAAGGGTTTGTCGCAGAACTTGCATCTCTTCCTCCGTCTCAAAAAGGAGACGATCATGTGTCGCCAGCCTCTAAAGTGTCGAACGAAATTTTCTGGAGGAACTGATGAAGATGAGTCAATTTAGACGTCGTACGTGAATGTTTACCGTCTACGTGAGATAAAAATCGATTCCTGTTCGTGTCAAAAAGGACAGCCGATTACACATGACTCACCAGACTCTCTCCCTCAGCAATGTTGATTGGGTGCTGATATCATAAAAGTATTTACAGACGAGAGGAAACGTGACGAGAAGGGATCGAAGATCTAGATATTGACATATTAACAAGAGGATCTCTGGTGGTAGTGACAGCCAGCCCTCTGTGCATTCGTATCTAAACGAACTTAGAATGGACTAGATTCACTTGAATCACCTGTCCTCTAAAGAGCCTCTCTTTGGGGGGTTCGCATTACCCAAGACAAGCACTCGCAGCTTGTTCTGTCTTTTGTCTTCTTCTTTTGCATGATGTAGCATAAACACGTTTCGTCAATGCTGATGTGATGTGATATCATCACGTGGTGTTGTTGCGTTGTAAAGCGACACACTCCACGTCCATTTGGACTCTGGTCAAATGATTTCCCTCTCAACAGAGGTACGCCCAAATTGTGAACACAATGGGTATGGAGGCAGCCGAGAATCTCTGGCCAAAGACCAGGTGTTCATTTTGGAGAAGTGTAGACTGTCGATTTGACGGGTCGTTGTGTAAACGAAAGGACAAGAACATCATCCAGACATGAGGATCGATCGCCTTAGGGGTATCCTCTTCTGTCTTCTCGTTGCAGTGTCTTTCACCTACGTCCAATGGTATCGCATCTTTCCATCTCCTCTCTGATCTCATCCAGTGCCCCCCACATTGAGGTGTTCATTGTTCCTCACTCTCACGGTAATTCCCAAGTCAAACGTCAGGACTGATTCAACACAGACGATGTCGGATGGATTATGACTTGGGAAGATTACTTCACGAAAGAGGTGACTCATCACACTGAAATTAACTTATGACTGAAAATATCTGAACAGGTGAAGAGTATTCTCGACACGACCACCGAAGCCTTGTCTGCCAATCCCGGTGAGAATCTGACGAGATGAATCAACTGAAATAATGTAGATAGAAAATACAATCAAGTCGAAGTCCAATTCTTTAGGTGACGTCCGATGCATCGCCAAGTTCGCGTGGAACGAGAGATCTGAGTATGGAGACAGGTACTGGTGGTTGCAGGCAGACGATGCTACAAAGGACAAGATGAGAAAGATCATCGAGAGAGGACAACTCGAGTTCAACGTTGGTGAGTGACAAAGAGATGGAGAGGTGCTGATGGAGTCGAAACAGGTGGAGTCGCCATGAACGATGAGGCGTGCACTGTCTATAGCGAGCAGATCAACCAGATGACGGAAGGTCATCGTTGGCTGCAGGACACATTTGGTGAGAAGAGAATCTCATTCGTCATCATCTTCCATCATCGATCACCTCGATTTGGTATCTGATGAATTTTCCAGGGATGCTCCCCGGATCATCTTGGCACGTGGACCCGTTCGGCCACTCCTCCGCCACAGCTTCTCTCTGTGATTCCTCCTTCATCCTGTTTTATTCTATTTTATTCCCTCTCAAACCTTCCAGGGTCGCAGATGGGTTTCTCTGCACACGGTATCAACCGAGTACCCGAGGACGTTAAGAAGCAGATGCAAAGAGACAAGGGTTTAGAATTCGTTTGGAGAGGCTCTTCCTCTCTTGGAAGGTGAAGTTACGTGTGGCTGGCCCGTCTGACTTTGATAGATACACCGAGATATGGACTCACACGCTCAGCCCTCATTATTATCCTCCCGCTGAGATGTCTTTTGATGATTTAGATAGAGGAAGGAACATGACCGAGATTGCAGATCAATGCGTGAGCGATCGATCGAGATCATCATCAACATCACCATCGTCACGTGATGTCATCACGATGATGATCGCATCGCCATGATCATCGCTCGTCTGAACGCATGCAGGTCGATGTGATCCGTAAACAGCAAGACTGGTACCGTCACGATCTACAACTGATCACCTGGGGTGGTGACTTCTCTCATCAGCACGCCGTGGTCGATTTCGACAACATGGATCGTCTCATGCAAATCGTCAACAATAACCCAGCCTACAACATGACATTCAGATACGCCTTCTTCTCCGATTATATTCGAGCCGTTCACTCTCTCGGGTTAGAATGGGACGTCTTCCAAGGTGAAGGATGATAGATGACGTGTGACGAGTGACACTTGGCAGGGGACTTTTTTCCCTTCTTCGAGGGGGAGCATACGTCTTGGACTGGGTTCTATACGTCCAGACCTTCGTTTAAGAAGTATCTGAGAGAGTGTGACGCTCTGTTGGCCTCGGCAGAGTCCATCCTATCTCTCTCTCGTTTCAACGAGACGACAGACTATGAAGCTGCGGATCTAAATATAGCTCCATTACGTGACGCCGCGGCGGTAGCCACTCATCACGATGCTGGTGAAATTTCCGTGAAATCTCGTGGAGCTGAAGTTGTACAGTGACCGGCACGGAGAACGAAGATACCGTTCGTGACTACATCAGAAATCTAGACGTGGGAGTCGAATCTACAACGAAGACGCTGTCGGCCACATTGGACAAACAGTTCAACCGTACTCACGGTAATGGAGTCAATTACGCGGTGAATAACGCTCTCGCTTGGAGGAGGAAAGAGTTTGTTTCGATGGAGATCGATTTTCCAGACGCCAGAGTGAAAGATCACAAGGGAAAAGTTGTACCCTCTCAGGTGTGATTTCGTTTCGTTTTATTTCATTTTATTTCGTTTAACCTCACTCTTTTTCAGGTCAACCCAGCTCCCGTGTTCACTCAAGGAAAGAAATTTCGCCTCTATTTCTTCGTCGACATCCCTCCCCTCACCACCAACACCTACACCATCGACTTCAAGAACGAACCACCCAAGCACGTCAAGGTCCACACCATCTCTCTTCCCCTCTATTTTCATCTAAATATAGCATACGTTTGTCTATTCTCACACGAAAACAGATCACAGATAAGATCGAAGAGTTGCACAACGGTATATCATCCTTCCACTTTGATTCAGAGGATAGACTGAGAGAGATACAACTGAGAGACAGCGAGAAGAAAGTTCAAGTCACGATGGAATACGCGGAATACTTGTCCGAGATTGGAGGCTCGCAATCTGACGGTGACAATTGACGTGCGGCGTGTGACACTGACACGAGACAGGTGCTTACATCTTCAGGCCGGCCAGGAGAGAAGACAGTGGTGGTTGGTCTGTCTATTTAGCCAGCAAGATGAATCGAGAGAATTTCTGTCAACAGGGACCGGGATATTCGATGGATACGGCACAAGTGAAATCTGATAGCTTCAAAGAAGGGTTCGATCACGTGATCACAGAGGTAGGATCCATCGAGGTTCCCAGGGATCCGAACGTAAAGGACGTACCGGTGCGTAATCTTCCCTGGGAATGCGTACCGACCGTCGCAGTTGACCATTCGGTTCAACCAGACCTTCACAAAGGTACCAGTGGTGGTGGTGTCTGCCAACAGTGGTACTTATTCTCAAGTGAAAGTGGTCATCGTCAGTGTCGACGTCGACAACGTTCGAGTCCGTCTACAACCTGCCCAGTGGGGTGGCAACACGGTGCTATTTCATTTTCTTCCACTTTTATTCGCAGGAAAATCTCATACAATCTCAGATTCAAGTCATCTACGCTGTTGTAGAGGGAGGATGTCACTCTTCATCCATCACCAACGAAGTATTCTGTGCTGGTAGAGCAAGTTCCGATGAAAATGTCGACCTTAACGGCCTGCACGCTGGACAGATCTGGATGACCCCCGTCTCCTCTTCCTCCACCGGTTACATTGACATCGCAGTGGATGACACTTGTCCATCTCGTCAGCTGAGAGGCCTCCTGAGGTGAGACCACATGATGATCACGATGATGACGCGATCAGACGCGACGCATCGGTGCAAGGAGACATCAGTTACAATTACTTGACCCTATCTGTACCCCCACCCATCGTAAATTCTCTATCTCAAGTGATGACGACCACCGTTGTAGACGGACCCTTCGTCCGCGAGGTAGAAAAAAACCGCGGAAATTTCATATCGATGACGTGGCATTCAGGTACAGCAACGCCACGGTGCAGATTACCTGGGATGGACTTTTATAGAGTACAAGCATCCGTACAACCTGTCTTACACCGAGCTCGTCTGTCAGGTGAACTCTGTCCAATTTCCGGGTCTGAGAACAAACGTCAGGTGGGACCGATTCCGGAGCAAGGCAAGGACATCATATTGCGATTCAACACGAGCATGTCTAACGAGGGTACCTTCTATACCGACGACAACGGCCTCGAAATCATGAAGAGAGTCTTCTCTCCCGGCCACGCAGAGCCTGAAGGTGCCAATTATTATCCGATGATACAGAGGTGAGAGGAGAGAATGAGAGGAGATTGAAGGGGGCAGGGTGTTCATGAGAGACGAGGGAGAGGGACTGCAGATGAACGTACTGAGTGACATGTCGCACGGTGCGGCGTCTCTCAATGGAGGGCAGTTGGAAGTCATGGTGCATCGGAGGTGTGCGGTGGATGATGGAAAGGGAGTTGATGAGGTGCTCTTCATGATCATCATTCATCGATCACATGATCAGTCATCACGATCATCACGATCATCATCATCATCATCATCATCAAGTCTTCTAAGACGTGACAGATTCTGAACGATCGGACGACCGTCCGCACCACCTTCAGATTGAGTCTGGCCCCCATTGAAGAATCCGCCCGCATACAGAGACTCGAGGCGGTGCTACAGCAGTTCCCGCCAACTCTCATCCCCACCACCACCGTCGGTACACTCCACTCTGGCCTGTCCGCCCTACCAGAGAACATCCACCTCTTAACGCTCCGGAGATTCGACAACGCCGACAAGAAGAGACTCTTGCTCCGTCTGCAGCACATCTACGCTGCGGGAGAGCATTCTAGGTTCTCTGTGGGCGTTAAAGTTGACCTTGCGAGTTGGTTGGGAGAGAAATTCGAATGGGAGGACATGAAAGAGATGACTCTGACGGGAACTCAATCCATCGATGCGGTGGACAAGTTGGTGTGGTTGACGGCTGCGAACAGCCCGGGAGTCGATTTCAAGTGAGGAAGATGAGGAAGATGTGGAGCTGATGATGAACAGACCGGTTGCGTTCGATGGACAGAGCGTATTCATTCAGCCCATGGAAATCCGCACGTTCATCGTCAACTTGAAGTAGAAATTGAAGCCGATAAACCACATGTTCTCTTCACTTGTTTGATCCATCTTCTAATTGCCATATCTGATACCGGCTTCTACGTCTCCGTATCAGAGGGGGTCAAGAAACACAATCAGCTGAAAGACTCGCGTGACAGTACAAAGACATATTTCTATTTATCTGCCTCCTGCTGTGGTGCTGGTTGTTTTCCAAAATCCTTAAAGAAGTCGTCTTGATCGAACGCGGTCGTGGCGCCCTTCTCGCTCATGAAGTTGAAATCGTCAACGACCTTATTCGTCTCGATCTTCGGTGGTGCTACGGGTCGGTCAGCCACCTTCTTCTCCTTCTTCTCTCTGTGTTTCTGTCGATTGGCCAGCTGATCTGCTCTCAGCAACATCCTCCGTTCGGCTTCTTCGTGCTCCTTCTGGATTCTGATCTTCTTGCGATCGGTGTAAACGAGATAGTCCACAAGAACCGCCTGCATCTCGTCGGTCTGTGTGCCGAACGTGATGAGGCGGAAATCCCAGGCCAGTCTCTCCTTGTTTTGTGTCGCACGAATGACAACGACCTCAGTATCGTGTTGAACGTCTGTCATCTGGTCCTTCCAATCGGCGACGCCGAGGCCAGCCAGAGACCTACCGGTGATGTTGTTGACGAGAATCTTCTTCTTCAGAGCTGATGCGGGCCTCGTCTTGATCTGGTACGACAGATTGAATTGGTTGGCGTAGGGCTCGAAGTAGACTTCGCTGTCGACCTGGCGGTCATCTTCATCGACAAAGATGATGGGGGAGTCCAAGATGTCGATGACTGGAAGGGTCCACAGACCAGAAGCCGTGACGGTGTTGAACGGAATCGTTCCCTTCTGTTGGGTGATGAACGAGATGATCTTCTTCAGCTGCTCGGCCTCTGCTTCTTTCTGCGATTCGATGTCTCGGTAGCTGGTCAGGACGTGGTTCTTCTTCTTCTTTCGGCTCCTCGCGGCCTTCAGTTCTTCTTGGTAGATCCTCTCGGATGCGCTGATGAACTGGGCGGCGATGGTGAAGATCTGCTCCCACGACACGATCATGGGCGGACTGTTTCCATCGATGAAGTAGATCGTCTTGAATTTGTCCATGGGTAGCTTCAAGAGTCTAAGCACCGCGCAGACTCTCGCGCTGCAGTTGCTCCTGCCTTGGATGATGATGTGCTCCTCGTTGGGGTCACATAAGAGGACAGCGTGGGTGATAGAAGGTGAAAAGAAGTCGATCTGCATGTCGTCCGTGGTGGGCACGGGCACGAATATGACAAAGGATTGATTGTTGTTGAGAATCTTGCCGAGGTATTCGTTGTAGTAGGTTCGAATGATGAGCTGTTCGTCCACGGAGCGGCTGGAATTGAAGGATAAGCTCTTCAAGGTCCACTTTCCATCGAAGGCAGTCTGCAGGTGAAGTATGGTGGCGAAGGCGTCGGGTGGTACTCCCAATAAGAGGAGACTGGGCATGACCACCGACTTCATCAGACTGACAAAGTCCACAAGAGTGATACCCTTTTCACATCGGGTCTGGAAATCTCTGAGGTAAGAGGCCAAGCGTGGTACGTTGTTGACGGACTCTCCCAATTTCTCTTCCACGAACAGCCACTTGACGATCCTTCCTGCCCTCTCCGTTCGCTTTCCAAAGCATCGCGGTCTTCTTGCGAGGAAGCTCATTGCGTTCAGGATGGTGATCATGGACTGAGGTACGTCCGGTTTGTCAGAGTAAGGATAGAAGAAGGTGTCAACGCGGTCCAAGATGGTCTTCCTCTTCCTGATGAAAGATTAGCGTGGAAAGATCTCTCATCCACGCTTCACCTGGTGGTAGAACCAAACAGAACTTGTTTTCTGGGACTCTCTTTCTTCCATACGATTTGACTGATACAAGATGAGAACCAGTGAGATAGTGGAGGAGTCGTGCTGGCATCCTTGTTGATCAACTTGATGATGATATCCCACTCGTGCGAGTCCTGATCTCATGAGCCACTTCATGCCATAAATTCGACTCACCCTCGATAGCAGTAATTCAGGAATGGGCACACTGTCACTCTTCGTGTTGTCTTCTTCCGATAATTTCTTCAGTGTCTTCAAATTGGTGGGATCTAACGGTAAATCTTGTCTGTCACCGATGGGCAATTTAGCTCTGAAGAAGGGAGAGATGTACAAGACGTTGTACCACACGGCTAGCCATCGGAAGAATAGCACCATCATTCGATAGAAGGGATAGATGAAGTAAATCAAGAAGGGTTGCTGCTGGTCCGGCCGTCTTCTCAGCACCCAGATCCAGAAGATCATGAGGAGTCCCTCGTGTATACAGATCCAAATGAGATTGATGAGTATAAAGTTGACTGGGTTGATGTACATGCACCAGATCCACACGGGAATTCTGATCCAATCCACGATGAAGCTGATCATGTCGTAGAGAACGATCGGCTTGGTGAAGAAGGCAGTTCTCTTCCAGTAGAAGACCAACGTGGAGAAGTAGTGGAAGAGGAGCATGATGTTGAGATCGTAAGCTCTGATCCTCTGTCCAAACATGTTGCCTTGTTTGTCTTTTCCGTTGTGGCAGCGGCAGTTCAATCCTCCCTTGCAGATGATGTGGTCCGGTACTCTCACGGGGATATTGATGTTTCCGCAGGTGGCGATGGAATAGTCCAGGTTGAGTTTCTGAAGGAGTAGGCCCATCTGAAGTTCGTCACCGCGTGAGATCGTGTTGTGCTTCCACATGACGTCCATGTAAGTTCTCCTCTCCCACAGAGCAATGTGAGGGTTCGGACTGATGCTAGAGGCAAACTGACTGCAGATCGTTCAGTATGAGAAATCTCCGACACCTTCGCTCCACCTGTGGAACATCTTCATGAACCCTTCGAGCTTGTTCTCCAAATCTTGTAAGAAAGACAGGAGGATCATCTTTCCCTTGTATGAATGTGTGTTCTCCACGGCCACTGTGAAGGAGATGCATTTGACTCGGTGGTCGTTGAAATGCTCCATGGGTATGATCATATCCGGTGGTAGCTGCACTCGATCTCCGATCGTCATGACGTACTTGTACTTGCAGTAGTACTTGGCGGCATACCAGAATGACAGCAGCCGGCTGTACTCGGGGCACCACACGTAGTTGATGCCCGGCGAATTGGGTGCGAGAGAATTCTGGTGTCTGTACTCGTTCGATATCTTGGTCACCACTTCTTGTGTTCCGTCGATGGGCTGTTCACTGTCTCCACAATCTGTGACGTAGATCTGCTCCGGAGGGAAGATCTGGAGGGCAGCGCGAAGTGTCGCTGGTAGAGCATCCATGGACTTGTGTGCCGCAATCATGAGTCCAACTTCTTGCATGGCCTTTGTACGGCTGAGAATACTGCTGGCACGATGTGCGGCATCTGGTGGTACGGTGGGCCACGTGAGGAAGATCATGGCGATGGATAGAGCGACGAGGTCCATGTTGGATACGAGAAGCACGATCCAGGCACTGTTGTACTCTCCGAACCAGTTGAGGAAGCTAGGCCAGCCGTTGAGAGGCAAGATGATGGCCACGAGGAGAATAGCGATGTAAGCCGAGTAGTAGATAGCGCCCGGGATGTATCTCTCGTAGAGGGCGATCTTGCTCTCCAGCTTGCGTAGCTCCTTCTTCAAGCTGATGATGTGAGGGTGCAGCTCGTTGAGGAAGACGGAAGCGATGACGATTTCCTCTTCGATAAACTTCTTCAGTTCCAAATTGGAGTGTCGCTGCGCGAGATAGCACCGGCGCGAAAATCTCCACTGGTGTTTGATCTCTCTGTGACGAGTGGCCATGGATGCACACATGACGTGAAGTGCGTGCCTACTCATGTGAAGTGCCAGCTCCAATTGATGGGAGAGGAAGAGATCTTGACTCAGCTTCGTGCACAAGTTCATCATGTACGGAAATCGTTGGATGAGGTCTCTGAATTCGTCTGCCTTCTTCCCCAGGGCTTCTGCGTCTACGGCCTTGCGGTAGTTCAAAACGGTGCTTCTGTTGGCCAGAGCTTCGGATGGGAAGACTTTGTTGAGCAGTTCATCGTACTCCAAGTATAAACTGTTCATCCAACTGAATGCGGCAGTATCGGTGAGGGCGGTCTGCGTGTCTGGCGCCGTCTCTGGATCGACATTGTACAGTAGATAGATTTCATCGATGAGTTTGTTGAGCCTGGGATTGAAAGGATCCAGCTTGTGAGGGCAATCTGTGAAGGCGCTCTGCAGCATGACTCTGCCTCCGTAGTAGTCTTCCTCTTTTTCTCTCTCCTTCGAGTAGGTGATGTACAGATCGACCAGAAGATGCCAAGTGTTGACGTGGTAGTAAGACATGAGCTCATCCACCTCCAGATGTTTCTTCAGCATTTCCAGCGAATCCTTCGTGAGAGAGATGGCCTCCATCAGTGAACCGTTCTGGAGGAACATCTTGGCGTAGATCTGGTTCAGGTAGTAGATCCTGCTCGGAAAGATGTCCTCCGATATCTCTTTGTACTTTCGAATCTGGTACATGTACCTCAGCTTCAGATCTTCTTCTCCTTTGATCTTTGTGAGAGATCCCTTGATCATGCGCAAGAGAACGTGACCCGGTGGGAGACCCAAGGCCAGCCATCTGTCGTACTCTTCCTCCATAAACTCCAATATCTCGTAGATGTTCTTGCTCTTCAGCATGATCTTGTAGACTTGGTCCCAAAATCTCAAAAGCAGATCCTCTCGATTCATATGTACAGTGATTTCGAGACCTGACGATCTCAATTGGATGTACACATCATATTCACTTCACCTTGGATGAATAAAATCAGCGCCTCCTCGGTGTAGTCGTGAACGTCCCAAAAGTTACCCAGATGAAGGAGAACGTCCAAGATGAGAGGATGTTTAGCCAATAGCTCTTGATTCAGCTCTATCTCGATGTTGATGGCATTGTCATCTATGCCCTGAGCCTTCCTCTCTCGGATCGTATTGATCCAATCGGATCTCTCTTCATAAGTTTCGGTGTAAGCCACGTATTCCCTCCATCTCGTTTTCAAAGTGAAAGCGTTGTCTTTAAACTCTTCTGGAATCAACCGGAGGATCTGAATGCGTCAGCTGTGATAGAAAACATCTTCAGATGGGTCACCTCCGGTGTCACTTGTTCTTCGATGTCCAAATCGGTGAGACTGACGAGACCTCTCGAACGCAGGGCCTTTGAATTCTTGAAGAAGTAGAGAACGTTGTCCATCAGACGAAATGTACGAGACTGCCACGTCTTGTTGATGCGCATGATGACGATCCCTTGCTTCTGCGGCTGATTCAATCGCGCCAGCTTGCTCTCGAACATCTTTTGCTTGTCTATGGAAAATTTCTTGTACATCCCTTCCAGTGTTTCCTGTCAAGCATTCAGCCAGTGAAAATTTACCTGAAGTATTCACCTTCTGGAATTCTTTCAATCGAATCATTTCGGCCCACAGATTCTTCAGTCGATTGTTTTCGAATGGAAAGTAGATTGGGCGTGCATCGTGAGCCTGCTTCAGAAAGGCCATGGCAGTGGGGGACTTGTGAGACCTCCTGGCTAACTCGATGGAACAATCGATGAGCATCTCATAACTGAGCATCTGTTTGGGATGCACGATCGTCTCTCCCCTCGCGATCTTCGGTGGGTTCAAAACTCCCTGAGATTCGTCAGATGTGATGAATCAGACATGCATCGTACCTGGATGTTCAGATTGTCCTCGATGATCTTCTTCGCTTTGAAAAACTCCTTGGCTTTCATCTGCTCGAACTGGAAGTCCGTGTTGTATTGAGAGAGGACGGAGAGCTCGGTGAACAATTCTTCCAGCGGTCCGGCTGACGCGGTGGGGTTCATCAGGATCTCCTCCAGCAGAGAGCTCTCATCGAACATGGAGCCGAGGTCATCGTACTGATTCGCAAAGAAGATGCGAGAGCATCTGGCCAGCTGCTCGGAATATTTCATGATGTACCTGACTTCTCTGTGCCCCGCGATGTTCTTCAGTTCCTCTTGAATCTTCATCTTCAGCAGGTGGTTGTTGTAGATAGAAATCTCAGCTTGGAGGTCTTTCAACACAAAATACTGCTCTGAGGCCTTCGTCTTGATGTGTCTGACGCAGTAGAAAAGTCTGTCCCAGGCGTCCAGCACTTTGACATTGTCCTGCTCGTCTTCATCCATCTCGAGGTAACAAGTTAATTCCTCGATGGCGTATTCTTGTGCCTTGTAAAAGTCCTTGTAATCCTTGTGATTGAGGCTCAGCATGGATAGCTGCTTGCATACATCGGGGAAGATCGGAAAGGCGTCGGCCACGGCCATTGGAAGTGCGTCGTTACCCAGTTTGTCCGTGAAGATCTGGTGGAGGTCCAGGAGAAATTGTCTGAAGGACACCGTCTGCTGACCCAGCTTCTTCTTCACTTCATCAAAGATGTTCATGATGATGTTCCACAGTTGCTCGAGGATGATGTTCTTGCGGTTGAGTTTGGCCGGGATATTGAGGAGGCAGGGCTTCAGGTGGTTGTCCACGACGGCTGAAGCGGTACCCTGCTTCCTCTGGATCTCAAAGAGTCGCAGCGCCTTCAACACTCGATTCTCCCACAGTTTGACCGTCTGTGGTGATTTGGCATCGTTCAGGTCGGGCGGCGTCAGGCCGGAGGCCCTGTCGAACAGCTCCATAGATTTGAGGATACCAGACTCAGTGTTGTCCGTGGCTGGCTCTCCTAACATGCAGAAGTCTATATACACCTGATCCATTCGATCAGATGAGGTGCCTCTTCATACACCTCACCTCCCAATCTCTCTGCACGAGTGATAACTGCAAGTCACCCAGATCTTTCTCTTCTTCCGTGAGAGCCAGATTGTGCTTCTTCACTTTGTCCACCAGATCGCGGTAGACTTTCTTCCTCAATCGCATCGACCCTTCGATGAGCACCCTCCCCCACTCGTATTCGTACTTCTCTCCAAATTCTACGGCGTATGTCTCATACAATTCGGCCAACTTGACGAGCTCCTCATGGCTTCGATTCTCTAATGGCCGGCTCTTGAGATCTTCCTGCGTGACCTGGTTCTGTCCCCTCTCGTAGTCGTACTGGAATTTAGTCTTCAGCCTCGAGATCTCTAAGAGGAAAAAGTCTGATTCGAAGATGCCGTTGCGTTCTAGAAAGTCCAGATCGTTGACCCATTCTCCGGCTTGCTCTGCCAACTTCTTCAAGAATTCGCTGTCGTTCTCCTGGTCCAGCGTGTCCACTCGAAATAGCTCCCCCTTTAACGCATCGTTGCCCACAGGTGACTCCTCCTCTGACTCGTCCGTGTCTATGTCTATCTCTTCATTTTCCGTCTCGAAACTGCCCTTGGCCACTGGATGTTGATCGAAGAGTTCATCATCATCTCCTTCCTCCGCATCATCTGCGAATATGTCGTTGTTACTATTCAGCCCAATATCGTCAGCTACGCCACTGTTGTCTCCAAACAGATCATCGTTGAATAGATCTGCACCAGCGTTGCCTGCCTCCAGAAGTTCGTCTAAGGCTGCCTGGTCTATCGTCCCGACTACATTGTTATTTGATACATTGGCTTCTTCACCGACATCATCCTCTCTCGGATTAGTCATTGCATCGGCGAGCCTGTGAAAATAGAACAGGACCCGAAATAAAAGGCCAAGCTTCAGTTGTAGATCTCATACTTTGAAAAGGGCACGCCAGAGGCTAAGTCTCAGATTAAGCGATAGAGGAGAAGATGGTTATATTCATATTCATCACACGAGGTACCAGACATTGGAGTGCTGGATCTTAAAGGAGACGAAAGTAAGTACTGGCTCACTCCTTCACCACCGGATTTTCTCCGGATTTTTCGTGGTGTAACACAAAATCCTCGAGAACAAATTCAAACAACACAGCAAAAGATGAGTCGCCATCTTCGATCTCATTCCAAAAGCAAGGGTGATTAGTTCTGGTTCCCACCTTCGAATCTGGCTTGACATTACTCAACAGATGAAATGCCCGACGTAGGGACACTCAATCTGAGTGGCAATCGCAGCCGCTCAGGATCACGCTCGTCATCGAGACTGAGCTCACGCAGCAATTCCTTTGGCGCAGTTTGGATGACTGCCGCCCAATTTTTGGAATATCAGGAGCAGCCCCTTGCTAACGAGGAGACCGTGAGCCCTCGTTCTCTGTTGAACATTTCATCTCATTTGTCTCTCAGGTCTACCAACCATATACGAGAACAACGACAGATGTTGCCGCAGCTGCCAATGGAAACGAAGAAGAGATGGGGCAAGATTCAAAGACCCTCATCTTCGCCCTGATCAAACAGGTGTCTGTCCCAGTGATGACATTGCACCCGTATTGAGCAGACGACAGGTCAAGATCGGCATGGATCTGTCCAGAGTCGTTCTTCCCACTTTCATCTTAGAGCCAAAATCCATGCTCGAGAAAGTCAGCGACTTCCTCACCCACTCAGAGGTGAGATGATATCACATTGCATTCCATCTCAATGAACCAGTTACTCGTGGCGACGACACGTATAAACGATCCACTCGAGAGGATGGTGGGCGTGGTCAAATGGTACCTCTCCGGTTTCTATCTCAAGCCCAAGGGCGTTAAGAAGCCATACAATCCCGTGTTAGGAGAGCTTTTCCGCTGCTCTTGGAATCATCCAGAAAGCAAGTCCTTCTTCATCGGCGAACAGGTGTGTCCATCATCTCCATCTCATCTCATGCGATGTCGAAAGGTGTCTCATCACCCTCCCGTCTCTGCCTTCTACGCTTCGAACAGAAAGGAAGGACTCGTCGCCAACGGATCCATTCTCTTCCGTTCTAAGTGAGCACCTTCTAAAGAAGATGAGAGTGACGTCATCAGATTCTACGGTACGTCTGTGGGCAGCATTTTAGAAGGAAGCATCACCATCCATCACATCCGTTTCGGTGAAGAATACGAAGTCACTTTCCCCTCTGCATACGGCAAAGGTAATTTCGATTTTAATCGATTTTAATCTGACCTTCCGCGAAATCTCATATCAAAACTTTCGAGTGGCTGATTGTAGATCAGGATTTTTATTCGGTACGTTGGTCATGGAGTTGGCAGGCCTCGTCACCATCACGTGCAAGCAGAGCGGCCTCAAAGCCGAAATCGATTTCAAACAGAAACCATCCTTCTTCGGAGAATACAACACCCTCCAAGGAAAGATCTCCCGCCTCTCCAACAACCAGGTGCCACGTCATAAACCTTAAACCCACATATTCTCACCGTACGCAGCCCATCTTCAATTTGTCCGGAAAATGGGACCAACGCATAGACCTCACCGACGCGAACAATCCAAAGTGCGGCCAGATCCTGTGGGCAGTCACGCCCGAGTTTATCAACCAGAAGCTCACAAAGTTGAAGCCGAATCCAATGTTCGCTTTAGAGTCTGACGCCCTGTGGTCGAAAGTGACAGACGCCATCGTGGCGGGCGATCAGCAGCTGGCGACGGATGAGAAGGCCAACATCGAGCAGGCACAGAGAGACGCTGCGGCCATTCGAGCAGAGAAGAACATGGTGGGACATCGACATCATTGCGGCAGCATCATCGAGATTCATGCGTGTTCTTTGTGTTGACGATGTTTTCGTCGTGTTTCTATCTCGTCATCGTGTTTTCATCTTTTAATGGATCGGGATGAGTGGTGCTGATGATTACACAGGGATACACGCCACGACTGTTTGTGCCCAATTCATCTGGTGGTTGGACTTACAAATGGTTCAACAACAAACCCTGGAACCCTCAGGTAACAACACACACCACCACTCTCATCCTCTAAATATCGTGCAGGAAGAAGATGAAGAATACGAAGCGGCAGGCATCATCGCAACCAGGAAACACAGAGCTTAAGAGGACGACGGCTGTGATGAGCAATAAAAC